>SJYX01000609.1:32015-60418 GCA_006410675.1 Oreotragus oreotragus | reverse complement strand
AAATATTTCATTAGGTTTTGTCAGGTTGATTACACACTGAAAGGATAATATTTTGGGAATGTTAAAATAAAATATATTACAGGTAATTTCAGCTACTTCTGCTTTACTCAACGTGGCTACCGAAATCTGAATTACGACTGACAAACCCGATCTAACTGATACGCACATAACACTGCATTCCCACTGATAGATATTATTTTCAAGAGCCCAAGGAACATATAACAAAATGGATATATACTGGGTCCTTAGGAAAGCTCAAATAATTTCAAAGGACTGAAATAATGCAGCGGATACTTACGGATTGTGATGGGCTGATGGCTTATGTGCCCTCAAACCTGAACGAAAACCCGATCTAACTGATACGCACATAACACTGCATTCCCACTGATAGATATTATTTTCAAGAGCCCAAGGAACATATAACAAAATGGATATATACTGGGTCCTTAGGAAAGCTCAAATAATTTCAAAGGACTGAAATAATGCAGGGGATACTTACGGATTGTAATGGGCTGATGGCTTATGTGCCCTCAAACCTGAACGTGGTGATGATACTAGGAGGCGGGGACTCTGGAAGGGGTCAGGTCAGGAGGGAATGGGCTCCCGTGCTGCAAGGACAGGGAGAAGAAGCAGGCAGTCTAGGAACCAGGAAACAGGCCTCACCAGACCTGGCACCTGCTGGTGATCTTGGGACTTCGCAGCCTCCAGTACCATAAGAAGCAACTTTCTGTTGTTTCTCAGCTGGTCTACGGTATTTATCACAGTAGCCCCAGAACACTAAGACGGGGCTCCTCATGGAATTAATAGAGATCAAAAAAGGGTCACTAGAAAAACCTCCCCAATCACTGGGAAGATAAATGACATACTTCTTGTAGAATTTCATGAATAATAATTTTTAAAAACACAATCTAATTTACAAAATACTTTTACATAAAAGATAAGGAAAATTTGGCTTTTTCAAACTTGTGGGACCCAGCGAACTGTGTTTAGGTGTAATTTAAAGCCTTAAACACATATACTGGAAAAGAAAGGAAGGCCAAAAGAAGGAAGGCCAAAATCAATAGAGCCTCCGTCCCCCCCCAAAAAAAAGCATAGCGAATGAAACACAAGGCAGATGGAAGGAAAAGGAGCAGAAAATAAGGAAACACAGGGCAAATATGAAATTTTTAAAAACAAAGCCAGAAGTCGGCTCTTTGAAAGGACTAATAAAACTGATAAAACCCTAGAGAGACTGGTTAAGAAAAAGAGACAAAGCACAAATCACCAGTATCAAGGGTTCTGACAAGAGGAGACAACACATTGTGCAGGAAAGAAAGATATTATGAACCACAGTTCACTTACTAATAGGAGAGTCTACTGGCCATAAACACATATACTGGAAAAGAAAGGAAGGCCAAAATCAATTGAGCCTCCATCCCAAAAAAACAGAAAGAAAGCATAGCGAATGAAACACAAGGTAGATGGAAGGAAAAGGAGCAGAAAATAAGGAAACACAGGGCAAATATGAAATATTTTTAAAACAAAGCCAGGAGTTGGCTCTTTGAAAGGACTGATAAAACTGATAAAACCCTAGAGAGACTGGTTAAGAAAAGGAGACAAAGCACAAATCACCAGAATCAAGGGTTCTGACAAGAGGAGACAACACATCTTACAGGAAAGAAAGATACTATGAACCACAGTTCACTTACTAATAGGAGAGTCTACTGACCTAGCAAATGGGAAATGCTTTCCCTAAATATACCCAAGAAGACATACAAAGTCAGAACATTTTATTTGCATGAAAAAAACTAAATCTGAAATTAAAAGACTCCCCACAATGAAACCAACTGGTTTTGTCAATCAGTTTTTCCAAAAATCTAGGGAAGAAAACAGCAATCTTATTGTTTTATAAGACTAGCATACTGCTGCTGCTGCTAAGTCACTTCAGTCGTGTCCGACTCTGTGTGACCCCATAGACGGCAGCCCACCAGTCTCCCCTGTCCCTGGGATTCTCCAGGCAAGAACACTGGAGTGGGTTGCCATTGCCATCTCCAATGCATGAAAGTGAAAAGTGAAAGGGAAATCGATCAGTCCTGCCGGACTCTTAGCAATCCCATGGACTGCAGCTTACCAGGCTCCTCCATCCATGGGAGTTTCCAGGCAAGAGTACTAGAGTGGGTACCATTGCCTTCTCCATGGATTATAAGATCATTAAAGATACACACACAGAGTTAACTGTGTGAGGCGATGCATATGTTGGGCAATCATTCCATCATGTCTATGGGATCAAGTCATCACAATGTAGACCTGAAACACACAAAAACTGTATCTGTCAATGACTCCTTAGTGANTAGAGTGGGTACCATTACCTTCTCCATGGATTATAAGATCATTAAAGATACACACACAGAGTTAACTGTGTGAGGCGATGCATATGTTGGGCAATCATTCCATCATGTCTATGGGATCAAGTCATCACAATGTAGACCTGAAACACACAAAAACTGTATCTGTCAATGACTCCTTAGTGAAGCTAGGGTTCTAAAATCAAGGCCTGGCACCTTATAGCTGGCAGGTGTGGGAACTCGGGTTCATGTGCAGGCTGTACACTCTTAATCACAGGTGAGGCCTGAAGCAACCAAGCAACTCTCTATTTTTCTTTTTCTCTTTTTCTCTGTTCCCCTTGCCATTTGTGTTTAACAGATTCCCAGTATAGAGTGAGCAGTGTCAACGCAGCAATAATGTTTCCCCATTTAAGGCAGGAGCATATAACACCAGCAGACTTCCCAATCACCCCTGGGGTGCTGCATCACACCAAAAAGCAAAGAAACACGACATTCCCCGAGACAGAGCTGCCCGACAGCAGTGGGGATGATGGTCCACTAGATGTCCCAAGGGGACCCCCAGCCCACGCTGGGTCCCCCAGCTTGAGGCCACATTTGCCTTTCCACCATTCTGAAGGTCCTGGCAGAAGAAAGCCAGGCCATGGAAGGGGGATGGTGTGGCTGGCCCGTTGGACTNAGGGACGATGGTCCACCAGATGTCCCAAGGGGACCCCCAGCCCACGCTGGGCCCCCCAGCTTGAGGCCACACTTGCCTTTCCATCATTATGAAGGCCATGGAAGGGGGATGGTGTGGCTGGCCTGTGGGACTCAGGGCAGGACTGACTCGCGTCTGTGCTGGGCTCCACATCCAGTCACCACCCTTGGAGTGCACAAAGTTCTTGGGATCATTGTAGGTTTCTGGCAAAAAGCAATGGAGCCAAAGTCACTTAGGATGGTTTGTAAGGAAAAAACCTCACTGAAGATTCACTCAGGGCCAGCCTCGGCTCCTACTGAGATGCAGACTCCTGGTCATACAAGGCTGTGCCCACAGCCCACCAGGGCAAGGGGAGCCTCCCAGACACAGGGTGACACATGGTGGTCTTCTCTCACTTTGAATGAAGGGCTGCACCCCCGTGGATGAACCCGACTCATCCTTCCACTTCTGAGGCTGAGGCCCCCGTGACTCCCATGACCAGAGGATCCAGCCTCTCCCAGGGCTTCCGTGTCACTGCCCAGGCCTTGTCCACGTGGCCCCAGCAGGCAGGGTGAGTCCTGTGCGGAGCCTCCCAGCTCGTTGGCCTCGCTGCCCACATCAGGGCCGTGCAGGAGCACTTCAAAAAAGCAAAGAAACACGACATTCCCCGAGACAGAGCTGCCCGACGGCAGTAGGGACGATGGTCCACCAGATGTCCCAAGGGGACCCCCAGCCCACGCTGGGCCCCCCAGCTTGAGGCCACACTTGCCTTTCCATCATTATGAAGGCCATGGAAGGGGGATGGTGTGGCTGGCCTGTGGGACTCGGCAGGACTGACTCGCGTCTGTGCTGGGCTCCACATCCAGTCACCACCCTTGGAGTGCACAAAGTTCTTGGGATCATTGTAGGTTTCTGGCAAAAAGCAATGGAGCCAAAGTCACTTAGGATGGTTTGTAAGGAAAAAACCTCACTAAAGATTCACTCAGGGCCAGCCTCGGCTCCTACTGAGATGCAGACTCCTGGTCATACAAGGCTGTGCCCACAGCCCACCAGGGCAAGGGGAGCCTCCCAGACACAGGGTGACACATGGTGGTCTTCTCTCACTTTGAATGAAGGGCTGCACCCCCGTGGATGAACCCGACTCATCCTTCCACTTCTGAGGCTGAGGCCCCCGTGACTCCCATGACCAGAGGATCCAGCCTCTCCCAGGGCTTCCGTGTCACTGCCCAGGCCTTGTCCACGTGGCCCCAGCAGGCAGGGTGAGTCCTGTGCGGAGCCTCCCAGCTCGTTGGCCTCGCTGCCCACATCAGGGCCGTGCAGGAGCACTGTGTGTCCACTGAGTGAGTGGATGAGGGCCCCTCATAATGACAGTGATGACAGTGAGGAGGAAGAGGTGAAGGGGGCTGAGATCCAAGTGTCAGCCCCTGACTCAGGCCTCTGTGCACATTAACTCATTTAACCTCATGACAAGGTTGTGGGTCTGTGTGTGGGGGGCAGGGGCCGGTCCTGCCACTGTTCTCACCTTGGAGCCGGCAAGTTCACTCTCAGTGTCCAGGGGTGGCTGCAGCCACTGGCCACAGACTGGACAGCTTTAAGACAAACTCATTCGCCCCCAGTTCTGGAGTCAAAAACCTGTGATCAAGGTGCAGTCAGGGCTCAGCTCCCTCCAGAGGCTCCAGGAGAGGGTCCCCCTGGCCTGGCCCAGCTCTTGGGGGACCCCAGGCCTCCCTGGGCTTGTGGCCACATCACCCCGACCTCTGCGTCCATCTGCACAAACCTTCTCCCCTGGGTGGCTCTGTGCTTCAGATCACTCCCTCTTCTCTTCCAAGCACACCTGTCATTGGATTTAGGGTCCACATGCATCCTGGGTGATCTGGTGCAGAGGTCAGTAACTTATTTCCATCTGCCGAGACCTTTCATCGGAATAAGGTCACCTTTGCAGGCTGCAGAAGGATGGATGGCTTTCGGGGCCACCACTCAGCCCACCATACTGGTCATGAAGCCACCGGGCAGAGCCTCACTGGGCTTGGTGCAGGCAGCTTCGAAGAAGCAGGGCTCCAGGACTTCAGTCCTAAGGCTGCCACAGGAAGACAGTTAGGATCAGGACTCTCGGGCACAGGGGACAGATGAGCAGGGCTCCAAGGTGTGCTGGTGGGTGTGGGGCTCACCTGCAGGGAGCCTGGAGCCTGACATGACGGCCCAGGGCGGGGGGACATAGCGCATGGATTTGGGAATGGACACATCCCAGCACGCACGAGGGGAGGCAGGCGTGGGTGCTCAGGCCAGGGGAGCCCAGATCTTCCTGCTGCCCTCAGGGGCAGGTCAGAGGGCGCAGGAGGAGCCGTGGTGTAAACGCCCGGGGTGGCAGTCCCAGTCTGCGGCTGTATCGTCTCTGGGAGTGGCTCAGCCGCTCTGAGACCCTCTATTGCTCCTCTGCAAATCTTTGCCACACGTGACTTGCTTCACAGTTGCGGGGAGATCTTGGTGCTCTCAGGACCCGCGCCCAACCCGGTGCCTGGGCTATGCCACCTCTCCACGACCTTCAGGCCGCTAAGACCACCCCTGCACAGACTCTCTTTGCAAAGAAGCTGGAAGCCGCTTTCCCTACCATAGGAAGCCCCGAGGCACCGAGACCCAAGAGGCAGCAACGCCTCCAGCCTGGGGGCTACCGGGCGCGGGGCTGACCACATGGGGCAGTGGGATTGACCACGGATGGCCCCACACAGCCAACCCTGTCTTTCCTGTTACAGATCCCGTTTATTTCTATGCGCTCTGTTCAGCCACACGCAAAGACCCAAAATATATTCCTCCGAGCCCGTGGAGATTTCTCTCGATGCTGGTCAAGAAGCAGTGCCCGGGCACATCCCTGGGAAAACACACTCCACTGTTGACGTGAGCGACAGGGTCCCTCCAAGAAAAACATCTGGCAGGATTGGGAAAGGGTCGTGGGACTCGGTGGACGTATGGGATGTCCTCCTTCTTACACATACAGGATGTTTTAAACCCTGGTGCCTGGCCTGACAGCAGTCTGCTTCAGGCAGGAAGAAATCATAAGATGCCGGTCCCCTCCCCCAGCAGGACGCCCCAGAGCGGTGGCTTCTGTCCGGAATGGCCCCTCGGGTGCGGAGTCTGGAGGCCACAGAACCGCAGGGGCCTCGAGCCTTGGCGTGGGCATCAAGCCCCTTGGGAAGGGCCAAGGGGCTCGGGGAGAGGACAGGGTCAGGGCCCTTGCAATGGACCGCCGCCAAGTGCTGGACAAAGACAAGAAATAACAAATGTCATCCCTTAAAGTTCCTAAAGAGCCAAGAAGGCCCAGAAGAGTGACCCGGACTGTGCCGTCCGAGGTGCAGGAGGAGAGGGGGAGGCTCTGCACAGACTGGACGGGTTTAAACCTCCACTCCCGGCTCAACTCACAGGAACAGCGACCTCACCGCAGTTGTTCCCGGCCCTTTCCTTTTAGAAGGAAGAAGGGAATCACAGAACAAGCAATAACGTCCCTGTCGGGGATTCCTGGTGGTCGAGGATGCCAAGGGCCCCTCTTCATCCCCACGGCTGCCTGAGCCGGAGTGTTGTGCATCACAGTCACCCATCTCCGCTGAAGGGCAGCCTCCTGGGTTGTTGGAAGGTTGGCCTCAATGAGGCCAAGCCTGGGGTCCTTAGTTTCCCCCAGAGGGCTCCCGGGCAGCACACCTCCCCAGCCCACCCTGACCCCACAGCTGCCGCCCACCCCAGAGGGCCCCGTCACTGCCATCAGGGAATTAGGGGTGCCCAGTCTCAGGCCTGAGGGTGGTGGGCGCGCCTCCACGGCATCCTGTGTGTGCACCCCAACCTGCTCACGGTCCAGCAGGAGCTGTGGGGAGCGTGTGTACACGGCAGGGACACACAGGACGGCTCCCGAGCACCGCCGGGCCAGGAAGCCGCGGAGCCCCGGTGGGAAGCCTGGGTCAGACTTCTGACCACGACAGGGGACTGGTCAGCTTCCCCCCGAGCCCTCGGCTTCCTCAGCTCTAAGGATAATACCATCACTCGGAGGGCCTCTGATGCCAGGGCCGCTCTGTGGGAGAGGTCATGTTCTCCCCGAATGTGTTCAAGGCACGTGATGCCTGGTCAGTCCCTAATGACCGGGTGCATTCTTGGCAGCCCTGGGTCCTGCCTGCTCTTTCTGTTGGCACCGGGGTTCCGTGTGGGTGTGAGCTGGAAGGCTGGTTCCAGGCTGAGTCTGTCTGCTTAGGTGACAGACATGCCCCCTGGAAGGGAAAGCATCTGGCACGGGGTGGGCCTCATCCCCTCCTTGTGATCAGTGCCAGGACCACCCTCCTTCCAGTTCCCGGAGTTGGAAGACAGGGGCCCTTTCTGGGTCACCTAAACGTGTCATCTCACAGGAGCCTCGGTTGATGATACTTGCTGAGTGATCCATGGGGCCGGGGGGACAGTCCTGCTGAGTTCCTACTGTGTGCTGGCCGAGGGTGCTCCTGAGGTCTTTCCACAACCTCTGGCAGCATCCTCGGGTTCATTTTAATACTCGTGGACGAGGGGGCAGGCTGGAACTGCAACTGGGGGCTGACCCTGACTTGCTCACTCCTGCCCTCCACCTGGACAGCTCCCAAAGAGGATAGCAAAGTGCTCAATCCTTGGGAAAGGGTCTGCAGGGAGGCATTTCTGCACCGCCGTTCCTGCTGACCACGTCTGCACTGCCCGGGAGGAGCGGTCACGTGGGGTGCTGGCATAAGCATGCCTTCTACACATCCTGGACATGGTACCCTGACTGTCTCCAGTGAGCCAGGACCCAGAACGCAGTCTCTGAGGGAGATGGGGCTGCAGGACTGGCTGGGGCAGAGTTACCCCTCAGCTTCGGCATAGGGTCTGGCTCCTAAGGCCTGGCTTATTGAAGGATTAAAAGACATGTATGGAGAAGGCAATGGCACCACACTCCATTACTCCTGCCTGGAAAATCCCATGGATGGAGAAGCCTGGAAGGCTGCAGTCCATGGGGTCACTGAGGATTGGACACAGCTGAGTGACTTCACTTTCGCTTTTCACTTTCATGCATTGGAGAAGGAAATGGCAACCCACTCCAGGGTTCTTGCCTGGAGAATCCCAGGGACGAGGAGCCTGGTGCGCTGCCGTCTATGGGGCCGCACAGACTCGGACACGACTGACGCGACTTAGCAGCAGCAGCAGCAGCATTCATTCACAGTTCTGCTGTGATGACTGGTGGGTAGGTTACTCAGGTCCACCCTCTCATGGAAAACAAAACCAATAAAAAAGCGTCACGCCTTAAAGTGGCTGAAGGCCTGAGAAGACCCAGAGGAGCAACTGCCCAGGGGAGGAGCCCAGCAGAAGACCCCGCTCTCCCCGTGGATTTGGGCTCCCAGGAGACGACACCTTCAGGTGACCCAGAAAGGCCTCCCTCCTCCAGCCTCGGGAACGACAAGGAAGGTGGTTCTGGTGCCAAGCAGGAGGAGGAGTGGGTGAGGACCCCAGTGGGTCCAGGCATGTCAGCCCGTGACCTTGGTTCAAGGTGATGGTGATGCTACCCATAACATCCTCAGAGGAGTGGAGAAGGCAAGTGCCAAGTCTCTCTGCATAAGGACACCTTCTTCCCGGGCTTGGAAACTGCCCCACGCGTTATGGAAGGGTGGAGGCCGTTGTGGAAGAGCGCCAGGCACAGCAGGATGAAAGACAGCTAGGGGAGAACCAGCAGAAGTGACCCCTCAGCTTTGGGGTTCTGAGAGGATTCGATGGGTAATAAACCTAGTAAATCAGCTAAGCTCATCTCATTTAGAGAAATAAACCTCAAGATAGAAAGGTCCTGCAAAGGACAGGAAACCATTAAAGAAAATGACACAGCCAACTTGGAAAAGAACCAAACACAACGAGCAGAAATAAAGAAGTGTCATAACGAGAAGCGAAAACACAACAGACGCGTTTGAAGACACTTGACCTCTTCAGGAAAAGGAGACACGTGGCCACGCAGCAGGGGCATGCTGATAGCGTATGCAGCCCCCTGCCCAACCCCCTGCTCTCCAGGAAGAAACCCTGATCTGTAGCTGCATCATTTGCCAGTTTCCGTGGTGTAAATACTCCCGCCGTGGCCTGTTTCATGTACCAAAGGGTTAACACCCGGCTGGCAGAATTCCCGATGAGCCAGTAAGAGCTGACTCTGGCACACAACCGGCCTGGAGACATGGGAGGTCATCAAAACCGCAACCAGAGGGGCACAGATTTCAGCCCGACTACTTGGGACCAGGGAAGAGCCGTCCTTGGGGAACTTGAAAGACAGGACTCTTAAAACATGTCCAGGATTCACTTGATAACTTTGCCATTTCCTTCTCCAGTTTATAACAAGTACGCTTCCACAAAACCAAGAGAGGCCCAAAGGAAGCCAGGTGGGGTGTATAAAAGCCTCAGCACTTAAGACTCAAGAGACATAAAAACTTTACAGCCAAAGAAATGAATGTGTAATGGCGGAATGATGAATAGAGATATGAATGGCTTCGGAACTAGACAATGGCCCCTGACACCTCCCTGCAGGAGAGGCTCATGATAGGCACTGAGCCGGGGGGGGGAGGAGTCAGATGGAGGCCGAAGACCACATTTTGCTGTTGTTCTGTCACTAAGTCACGTCCGACTCTTTGCGACCCCATGGACTGCAATACGCCAGGCTTCCCTGTCCTTCACCACCTCCCAGAGCTTACTCAGACTCATGTCCATTGACTCCGTGATGCCATCCAACCATCTCATCCTCTGATGCCCCCTTCTCCTCCTGCCCTCAATCTTTCCCAGCATCAGGGTCTTTGCCAATGAGTCAGCCCCTCACACAGTTTGGCCAAAGTATTGGAGCTTCAGCTTCAGCATCAGTCCTTCCAATGCATATTCAGGGTTGATTTCCTTTAGGATTGACTGGTTTGATGTCCTTGCAGTCCAAGGGACTCTCAAGAGTCTTCTCCAACTCCACAGTTCAAAGGCATCAAGTCTTTGGCACTCAGCCCTCCCTAGAGTCCAGTTCTCATGGTTCAGGGCAACGAGTCTGACATGAGGACCCAGCACCCAGGTTCAACTGCCCCTGTCGGGCCCAGTGGCCTTGATCTCCTTGCCCCACCTCTCAGAGCCTCAGATCCTTCCCTCAGTAAAGGGATCTGACCCTTGTACCACAAGCCAGGTCAGGATGCCCACAGAAGGTGGGGTGGGGATGGGACTTTGCATCCAGGCTGACAAGTCCCTGAGAACTGTTGCTGCATTATCCTTACATACAGAGTTGTTGAAATTAGACTTGAGGTGCCTCTAAGTCGAGAACCCCCACCCCAATGTCCAGGCTACGAGGAGGGAACCCCACCTACCAACTGCATGCTCATCACCACACTTAGCCAAGTCTGGGAACTGTCTCAGACACTAGCTCATGCCCACAAAGCCTCAGCTGGAAACTGCAAGAAGCATGCCTCTCTCCCTTGTCCCGTGTCCATGGCAACCCTGCCCACCCCCCAGCAGATGAAAGCCCCTCCATTCTAAGATGGAAAAACCAAGGTCCTGAGTGGGGAAGCCACTTGCCTGAGGCTGCTCAGCCCCCAGGAAGTGGCCGGGCTGGGTCTGGACCTGCACACGTGGCCTCAGAGGGGCTGTGTGGGGTCTGAGCCTCTCTGGGAGCTCAGGTACCCTTACCGCCTGGCCAGCCATCCTGGAGTCTGGTGTGGAGGTGGTTCCCATCCTCCAGCAGGCAGCTGCTCACTTGCTTTTCAAAAAGCAATATCCACGAAGACGGGAAACAGATACCGCCATGGCCCACACCAAACAGATACCGCCAAGCCCTGAGGTGTGGTGGCGACCCCTGAATGGCAGCGTGAAAGCAAACTGACCTTGTAGGGTTCACGTATCTGTGGCCTTAACAATTCTCCCAAGTCTGGAGTCAAGTTCAACATCAGGGAGGTGTGGGCCTCGGTCACCCCCAGTACATAGCCGGGATTTTCCTGTGTGGCCTTTTCGGCAATTATCAGTGGACATAAATAATGCCCTGGCTTTGAGTTTGCGCTTGAAAAATGCTGATGAGTTTCAGTTACAAGGAAACATGTTGGCCCACAAGCTGTTCTTGTCCATTTCCTGGGAACCCTGGCCGCTAACCCCACAGCCATCAGAGGGACAGAGCAGTGGGGGATGGGCGGAAGAGGCGCTCCTGCAGAAGGCAGGCCTGGGCCACCTGCCTCCAGGACCTTTTCCTACCATTTCCATCCTGTCTGCTGTCCCAGGGGTCTCTGACATGACACCCCTCCTGGACCCTCATGTGTGAAACTGACTTCGGGGGCTGTCTTCTGGATCAAGGTGTCAGATCCTGATTAGACAATGAGGGCCCCTCTTGTGGGTGGCTGGGGAAGCAATTTTTAAGCTGAGGTCCTCTGGGCCCACAGTGCCTGGCAGAGGGTGGGGGTCAAGTGGGTCACCTGTGGTCACAGCCAGTTGGCCAGGCTCAGCCTCCATCCGTCCTATATGCAAAGTTATGAGCACATTTCTTCCAGACCCACCACTTCCCCCTCCACTGGATTCGTGGCCAAAGCACCCAGTGTTGTGTATGGGTCTCTGTCTGGGGTACCTCTGAGGCACTGGACAGGGGATTGGGGACTTGCATAGACACTGGACGGGGGAGCCTTCCTTGGGGAAGTTTCTGACAGCTCCTGGGAAACAGGCCTGCACGCTCCTCGCACCTCTAAGCATGGACCAGCGTGAGCAGTTTATACACCCTGGGAGCAGGTGAGAAGCGCACTGTGGGGCACTCCTAGACCTGCTCAGAGTCAGAACCTGCATCTTGAGGACCTCAGGGGCTTCCATGCACACCCCAGGACCCTGCATTGAGGCAGCCAGGCCAAGGCTTGGTCCCCGCCAGACCACCCGCCCTGCTCAGCTCTCCAACCACACGCCATGCCTCCCCCACCCATGGCTGTACTCGAGGGGTCCTGCGTGAGCTCCCCCCACTCCTGGGATAACTGCTCATGTGTAAAGGCTCAGCTTTGTGGCGGGGTCAATGGTGCCCTCCAAAAGAGACACCCACATCCCAACTCCCCATATTTGCCAGGAGACCTTTATGCATAAATGGGGTCATTGCAGATGAAATCAAGTTAGATAAGGTTACAGTGGATTAGGCGGGCCTTATTCAGAATGATGGGTGTCTTTATAAGAAGAGGAGAGACACACAGAGAGGAGGAGGCCATGTGGGGAGCAAGCGGAGGCTGGGGGGAATGTGGCCACAAACCCAGGAACACCCAGAGCCCCAAAACTGGAAGAGCTGGGAGTGACGCTCCTCCAGAGCCCAGGTCGGGGGGCCCGGTCCTGCTGATCCTTGAGTTTAGACTTCTGGCCCCCAGAACTGGGAGAGAATCGATTAGTATTGTTTTAAGCCTCCCCACCACCCCAGTTTGTGGTCGTCGGTATCAGAAGCCTCACCTGGGACACTCAATGTTCTGTGTCCCTAAGATCCACCAATCGACCGCTACCTCAGCAGGCCAGTCTTCCCCCTGTCATCACGGGATGCCTTCTCAACAATAAACCTCCTGACTTAGGAGAAAGGCTCACGCAGCACACAGGGGCCCCGTCTGTGTGGGGCTCAGAGCCCATGCTGCCTCGGAGCGGCTCAGCCTCACACACCTGCTGGCCCAGGGGGAGCAAAGGGGGTCACACACCTCTGAGCCCCTGTGACCTCCACACCCTGCCCAGTCATAACTGCAGACGACCGGGTCAGCGGACATTTCAGGAGGGCAGACTTGCTTATCTGCCCCCATTCCTCGTGCTTCCCTGTCCTTTTGCATCCCCCCACCCCTGCTCCTGGGCTTCCCTTGGGCCTCCCTTGGGGCTCAGCAGGTGAAGAATCTGTCTGCAGTGCAGGAGACCTGGGTTCAATCCCTGCATTGGGAAGATCCCCTGGGGAAGGGAAAGGCTACCCACCAGTATTCTGGCCTGGAGAATTCCATTGACTGTATAGCCCATGGAGTCGCCAAGAGTTAGACACGACTGAGCAACTTTCATTTCCTTCATCCCTGCTCCTGGGCCAGCCTGTCCAGCTGGCCCTCATGTTTGGGCCCGGGGGACACTGGTGACATCTGGGGACATTTTCAGTTGCATTTATGAATGCTGCAAGATATTAAATGCCAACAACACCAAGGCCGAGAAATCCCACTTTAAGACTCTTCACCTTTTGGGAGTCATTGTTTAAGTATCCAATGAAGTCCATGGATTTCTTTCTCCCTGGGGAAGCACGCGTAAGCCCCAATTTTGTTTCACAGTGGGCAAGGTAGTGTGGCTGGGCTCTCTCCGAGGCTATCTTGTTCCCCAAACCTTCTCACTTCTTGTAATCAGAGCACACTCAGGAATGAGTCATCCCTGACATCTCTCCACTAATCAGGCTGGTGTGGACCCGCACACACCCTGCACGCTGCCTGTACCCAGCGGCCCCTGAATAGACTCTGGTCTCAACAGGGGCAGGCAACAGGCTTCCTGGGGCCTGACTCATCTCAGGGGAAAGCTCGGGGTTGCAGGGGCCATGGAAAAGTCGGTAATGATCGGAAGACACCACAGGAAGACGGCTCATGCTCAGCTCCAGCTTTTTGAAATTTTGAACCATTTAGTTTATGCCAATAACAGTTTCACCTAAAAAGGGCCCAATCAGAGACTTCCCTGGTGGTCCAGCGGTTCACACTGTGCCTTCCATTCAGGGAGCGTGGGTTCAACCCCTGGCTGGGGAACTAAGATCACCGCATGCCTCGAGGTGTGGCCCCCAGATTTTTTTTTAAAAGGTCCAATCAACTGCTGAAAAACTCTTAAGGCTATAGAACCAAATTATCACTGAAATTTCGGGTCACTGTGACCTTGTGATTTGTATTAATAATAAGAAATCCATTTTTGGTCTTTGCCCCCGGTCCTGGCACAGAGCTCCTAAAACTGTGGGAATTACCTAAGTGGGGAGAACATCAAGGTGTCTCTTGTTAGGTGAATGAGGTGACTTTTTGGAGAGTGCCTCCTTTCCAAAGGGGGGCGCTGCTTGCCAGGGTAACTAAGCACATGGGTGAGGTGAGGTGAAGTCGCTCAGTCATGTCCGACTCTTTGCGACCCTGTGGACTGTAACCTACTAGGCTTCTAGCACATGGGAGAGGATTGGAATTTCTGGTCCCTCCCCTGCCCCCACTCCTCCCCTGACCATGTTTGGGAAAGCCAGAAGGGCTTCTGGTTGAAGCAATCACCAACAGCCACTGATTTAATCAATTGTGCTTGTGTGATGACGCCTCCATAAAAATCTCCAAACAGGGTCTGGACAGCTTCTGGGTTGATGAACACATGCAGATGTGGGGAAAGTGAGGCTCGGAGAGCGTGAAGTTCCATGCCTTCCCACACACACCCTGTCCTATGTATCCCCCTCCATCTGCTGCTCCTGAGATTATTACCTTTTACATAAGGCTGTGATCTACTAGGCAGCATGTTTCTCTGAGTTCTGTGACCACTCGACAAATTCATAGAACCCAAAGTCACTAGAACCTCTGAACGGGTAGCCAGTGGGTCAGAGTGCAGGTGACAATCTGGGCTTGCAAATGATGGCTGGAGTGGGGGGAGAGTCTTGTAGGCCTGGGCCTTTAACCTGTGAGGTCTGGAACTACCCCCAGATAGGCAGTGTCCACACTGAGTTAAGTTGCAGGACCCCCAGCTGCTGTCACAGAAGTGCTGGGTGGTGCCGGGGAAACAACGCATGCATGTTGGAACTGGAAGAAGCCTCGTCACTTATTAGCACAAATCGATCTTTCCTGGTGGCCATAACCAATGTCTTTATGCTTGATGTTTATTTCAAAATCAGAAGTTTTAAAGAAGATACGTGTGGTGAAGGATTTAACTGGACTTGGAAAGGCTCCTCTTTCTCCTTGGTGAGCATGGCCGTTTCATTATCATATGAGCAATAATGATATACGACTGAATATTCACATCACCAGTGAGAATTTCCCAAGTGCCAGACTCTCAGTTAAGTACTTTAGAATAACCCAGTGATGTAACGACTTGTTTCCCAAATGGTTCAGCAGAAAAGAAACTGCCAACCAATGCAGATTTTGAAATGCAGGAGGCCTGGGTTCAGTCCCTGGGTGGGGACGAGCCCCTGGAGGAGGAAATGGCAATCCATTTCAGTATTCTTGCCTGAAAAATTCCACGGNAACGACTTGTTTCCCAAATGGTTCAGCAGAAAAGAAACTGCCAACCAATGCAGATTTTGAAATGCAGGAGGCCTGGGTTCAGTCCCTGGGTGGGGACGAGCCCCTGGAGGAGGAAATGGCAATCCATTTCAGTATTCTTGCCTGAAAAATTCCACGGATAGAGGATCTTGGGTGCTGCAGGCCCCAGGGCTGCAAAGAGCTGGACGCGAATGAGCACCTGAACAAGCACACAGCCGTGCAAATGCTGGTGGTGTCTGTTTGACAAATGGTGACGCTTCATTGCTGTTGTTGTTCAGTCATCCGACTTTGTCTGACTCTTTGCGACCCCATGGACTATACACTCCAAGGAACTGTCGGAGTGGCTAGTGTTTCCCTTTTCCAGGGGGTTTTCTGACTCCCCACATATTGTAAGAGTCAACTTCAGAACTCTTGTGTTTTATTTCATTTCAAATCGCCTTTGGGTATCTGAAAGGACAGTGTAGGTATTTTCAAGATGTCTTCTGCAAAACAAAGCCCTTTTGGCAAATGTGGTCCTGATACCCAGGTAGGGATTGCTGTTGTAAGTGTCGCATCTCAGTCAGAAGGCAGATCCTAAGCTCTTCCTCTGGCAGAAACAATCACAAAATAAGCCAAGAAAGAGAGCTGGAAAAACAAACCACACCAACAACCAGAAAATCATTCCTCATNGTGGTCCTGATACCCAGGTAGGGATTGCTGTTGTAAGTGTCGCATCTCAGTCAGAAGGCAGATCCTAAGCTCTTCCTCTGGCAGAAACAATCACAAAATAAGCCAAGAAAGAGAGCTGGAAAAACAAACCACACCAACAACCAGAAAATCATTCCTCATGAGACAAAGCTAGAGAAAAACCTAACATCCTTGTGGCCCCAAAACCCTCTTGGCAATGAATGTTCAGTAAGAAAGAGACAAAACTTATCAAGTTCTGAGGAGAGGCAATGCCCATGGCCAGTGTAGTTTAGAGATGGGCTGACTGCTCAGACGTAGACACACACCAATGTAAACCCTTTGCAGACAGCAGTGATGGTCATCACCATAGGAAATGTTTACTCTGGTGACAACCTGCCCTGGGCACCACATAAGGGAGCTGATTCTCTTCCTCTGCCCCCACACCATTCACTCATGAAGGCAGCTCAGGTGCTATTGTGCCCTGCTTGCCTGTCTGGCTTATCCATGAGTTGTGACCACCTCCAGGGAAAGACCCCGCCTTCTCTTCTCTCTGCACCATGAACCAGCACACAGGGGGCTTTCAGAACCTCAGGAGACTCACCCCACCCCCACTATAGCCAGAGCCCTTCCCAGGCATTAAAACAGCTGTGGAGTCACTTTGGTCCAAGCCCTGGTTACGGATCCCTAGAACCTACTACAGCCTCTACAGTGTGAATAATCAGGTCCTTTCTACACAGGTTCCCAGCTGTGAGATCCCAGCTTTGGATTCATTGTCAGCTCTGTCCCCACCGTGGCAGCCAGGTGGGCCGTGATGCAGACAAAGGAGCTCATGAGCTGAGCTTCAAGGGAGGCANGCAGACGACCGGGTCAGCGGACATTTCAGGAGGGCAGACTTGCTTATCTGCCCCCATTCCTCGTGCTTCCCTGTCCTTTTGCATCCCCCCACCCCTGCTCCTGGGCTTCCCTTGGGCCTCCCTTGGGGCTCAGCAGGTGAAGAATCTGTCTGCAGTGCAGGAGACCTGGGTTCAATCCCTGCATTGGGAAGATCCCCTGGGGAAGGGAAAGGCTACCCACCAGTATTCTGGCCTGGAGAATTCCATTGACTGTATAGCCCATGGAGTCGCCAAGAGTTAGACACGACTGAGCAACTTTCATTTCCTTCATCCCTGCTCCTGGGCCAGCCTGTCCAGCTGGCCCTCATGTTTGGGCCCGGGGGACACTGGTGACATCTGGGGACATTTTCAGTTGCATTTATGAATGCTGCAAGATATTAAATGCCAACAACACCAAGGCCGAGAAATCCCACTTTAAGACTCTTCACCTTTTGGGAGTCATTGTTTAAGTATCCAATGAAGTCCATGGATTTCTTTCTCCCTGGGGAAGCACGCGTAAGCCCCAATTTTGTTTCACAGTGGGCAAGGTAGTGTGGCTGGGCTCTCTCCGAGGCTATCTTGTTCCCCAAACCTTCTCACTTCTTGTAATCAGAGCACACTCAGGAATGAGTCATCCCTGACATCTCTCCACTAATCAGGCTGGTGTGGACCCGCACACACCCTGCACGCTGCCTGTACCCAGCGGCCCCTGAATAGACTCTGGTCTCAACAGGGGCAGGCAACAGGCTTCCTGGGGCCTGACTCATCTCAGGGGAAAGCTCGGGGTTGCAGGGGCCATGGAAAAGTCGGTAATGATCGGAAGACACCACAGGAAGACGGCTCATGCTCAGCTCCAGCTTTTTGAAATTTTGAACCATTTAGTTTATGCCAATAACAGTTTCACCTAAAAAGGGCCCAATCAGAGACTTCCCTGGTGGTCCAGCGGTTCACACTGTGCCTTCCATTCAGGGAGCGTGGGTTCAACCCCTGGCTGGGGAACTAAGATCACCGCATGCCTCGAGGTGTGGCCCCCAGATTTTTTTTTAAAAGGTCCAATCAACTGCTGAAAAACTCTTAAGGCTATAGAACCAAATTATCACTGAAATTTCGGGTCACTGTGACCTTGTGATTTGTATTAATAATAAGAAATCCATTTTTGGTCTTTGCCCCCGGTCCTGGCACAGAGCTCCTAAAACTGTGGGAATTACCTAAGTGGGGAGAACATCAAGGTGTCTCTTGTTAGGTGAATGAGGTGACTTTTTGGAGAGTGCCTCCTTTCCAAAGGGGGGCGCTGCTTGCCAGGGTAACTAAGCACATGGGTGAGGTGAGGTGAAGTCGCTCAGTCATGTCCGACTCTTTGCGACCCTGTGGACTGTAACCTACTAGGCTTCTAGCACATGGGAGAGGATTGGAATTTCTGGTCCCTCCCCTGCCCCCACTCCTCCCCTGACCATGTTTGGGAAAGCCAGAAGGGCTTCTGGTTGAAGCAATCACCAACAGCCACTGATTTAATCAATTGTGCTTGTGTGATGACGCCTCCATAAAAATCTCCAAACAGGGTCTGGACAGCTTCTGGGTTGATGAACACATGCAGATGTGGGGAAAGTGAGGCTCGGAGAGCGTGAAGTTCCATGCCTTCCCACACACACCCTGTCCTATGTATCCCCCTCCATCTGCTGCTCCTGAGATTATTACCTTTTACATAAGGCTGTGATCTACTAGGCAGCATGTTTCTCTGAGTTCTGTGACCACTCGACAAATTCATAGAACCCAAAGTCACTAGAACCTCTGAACGGGTAGCCAGTGGGTCAGAGTGCAGGTGACAATCTGGGCTTGCAAATGATGGCTGGAGTGGGGGGAGAGTCTTGTAGGCCTGGGCCTTTAACCTGTGAGGTCTGGAACTACCCCCAGATAGGCAGTGTCCACACTGAGTTAAGTTGCAGGACCCCCAGCTGCTGTCACAGAAGTGCTGGGTGGTGCCGGGGAAACAACGCATGCATGTTGGAACTGGAAGAAGCCTCGTCACTTATTAGCACAAATCGATCTTTCCTGGTGGCCATAACCAATGTCTTTATGCTTGATGTTTATTTCAAAATCAGAAGTTTTAAAGAAGATACGTGTGGTGAAGGATTTAACTGGACTTGGAAAGGCTCCTCTTTCTCCTTGGTGAGCATGGCCGTTTCATTATCATATGAGCAATAATGATATACGACTGAATATTCACATCACCAGTGAGAATTTCCCAAGTGCCAGACTCTCAGTTAAGTACTTTAGAATAACCCAGTGATGTAACGACTTGTTTCCCAAATGGTTCAGCAGAAAAGAAACTGCCAACCAATGCAGATTTTGAAATGCAGGAGGCCTGGGTTCAGTCCCTGGGTGGGGACGAGCCCCTGGAGGAGGAAATGGCAATCCATTTCAGTATTCTTGCCTGAAAAATTCCACGGATAGAGGATCTTGGGTGCTGCAGGCCCCAGGGCTGCAAAGAGCTGGACGCGAATGAGCACCTGAACAAGCACACAGCCGTGCAAATGCTGGTGGTGTCTGTCTGACAAATGGTGACGCTTCATTGCTGTTGTTGTTCAGTCATCCGACTTTGTCTGACTCTTTGCGACCCCATGGACCATACACTCCAAGGAACTGTCGGAGTGGCTAGTGTTTCCCTTTTCCAGGGGGTTTTCTGACTCCCCACATATTGTAAGAGTCAACTTCAGAACTCTTGTGTTTTATTTCATTTCAAATCGCCTTTGGGTATCTGAAAGGACAGTGTAGGTATTTTCAAGATGTCTTCTGCAAAACAAAGCCCTTTTGGCAAATGTGGTCCTGATACCCAGGTAGGGATTGCTGTTGTAAGTGTCGCATCTCAGTCAGAAGGCAGATCCTAAGCTCTTCCTCTGGCAGAAACAATCACAAAATAAGCCAAGAAAGAGAGCTGGAAAAACAAACCACACCAACAACCAGAAAATCATTCCTCATGAGACAAAGCTAGAGAAAAACCTAACATCCTTGTGGCCCCAAAACCCTCTTGGCAATGAATGTTCAGTAAGAAAGAGACAAAACTTATCAAGTTCTGAGGAGAGGCAATGCCCATGGCCAGTGTAGTTTAGAGATGGGCTGACTGCTCAGACGTAGACACACACCAATGTAAACCCTTTGCAGACAGCAGTGATGGTCATCACCATAGGAAATGTTTACTCTGGTGACAACCTGCCCTGGGCACCACATAAGGGAGCTGATTCTCTTCCTCTGCCCCCACACCATTCACTCATGAAGGCAGCTCAGGTGCTATTGTGCCCTGCTTGCCTGTCTGGCTTATCCATGAGTTGTGACCACCTCCAGGGAAAGACCCCGCCTTCTCTTCTCTCTGCACCATGAACCAGCACACAGGGGGCTTTCAGAACCTCAGGAGACTCACCCCACCCCCACTATAGCCAGAGCCCTTCCCAGGCATTAAAACAGCTGTGGAGTCACTTTGGTCCAAGCCCTGGTTACGGATCCCTAGAACCTACTACAGCCTCTACAGTGTGAATAATCAGGTCCTTTCTACACAGGTTCCCAGCTGTGAGATCCCAGCTTTGGATTCATTGTCAGCTCTGTCCCCACCGTGGCAGCCAGGTGGGCCGTGATGCAGACAAAGGAGCTCATGAGCTGAGCTTCAAGGGAGGCATTGAAAGGACAGCGATGGATGCAACCTGTTGCCAACTGAGGGAGGGTCCCTACAGGTCTCAGAAAAGGCCTCTGGTGTGCAGGTGTGGAGGAGGGCTCCCACGGTGCAAAGGAAAGAGAGGTACTCAGGGGCAAAGGCTGGTGGCCTCTCCTGTAGCAGCTCCAGCTGGTAGCTCGTGAACAGTGGACAGCCAATGAGGTCACATGAGTGTGACTCTTATTCCCTCACAAAGCAAGAGAAAGGGGCAGGGTATGGGAGTATCCGGAGGGGGCTGGTGGGGTGATGAAGGGAGGTGTCCTTCCTCTCTTCAGTGCCAAATGCTTTTGTGAGTCTCAGAGCTGCCAGAAGGCAGTTACCAAGTCAGGTCCCCACAGTATCCAGTGTGGGCTGGGTGCCTTACCCCCTGTCACATGGACCAGCCTCACCATATGGTTTCCCTGAGTTCTGACAGCAGGATCTGGGGATTTTGTCTAGGTACACACTTCCTTGCTGTAGCTGTGTTACCTGTTACCCACTTCTTTGAGCCCCAGTTTTGTCCTCTAGAAAAAAGACATCGATTGCTACCTTAGCAGGTTGCTACCTTAATCCTGTGAAGACTAATTAGGGTAATCCTACAATGAACAGCTGGCCTTAAGAAATATCAGTGAATAGCTGGCTTTAAGAGATACTGGCCTTCCCTGATAGCTCAGCTGGTAAAGAATCCTCTTGCCATGCAGGAGTGCCAGGTCTGATTCCTGGGTTGGGAATCCTCATCCACTGCCGGAGGGACAGGCTACCCACTCCAGTATTCCTGGGCTTCTCTTGTGGCTCAGCTGGTAAAGAATCAGCCTGCAATGCAGGAGATCTGGGTTCAATCCCTGGACTGGGAAGATCCCCTGGACAAGGGAAAGGTTACCCACTCCAGTATTCTGGCCTGGAGAATTCCATGAACTGTAGAGCCTATGGGGTCGCAAGAATAATACACGAATGAGGGACTTTCACTTCATTTTCAAGAGCTATGACCTGAATCCAGATTAAACTGGAGTCTCCAAGTGTCATCTGGCATTTCTTCCCTGAAGCCAGCCAAAACCCACACAGTTGCATTTCCAGGGTCTCCACTTAGCCAGCTGGAAAACCCAGCCTGGTTCAAACAAGCTGACAGACAAGCAGGGGAGGACTCACAGGCAGACGGCTTGCCTCCGCTTTCAGGTGGAGCTCCGGGACCACAGCAGGAACCGGCGCTCTCAACCCCTGGGCTCAGCAGCACCTCATTCTCAGGCCAGCAGCTCTGCCCTGATGGGCTCAGGAAGGTCACCAACTGCCCCAGGCTGACCTCACGCCCCTCCCACTGCTGGCGCCTGACCTCACCCAGCCCCACCCCTTCCGGCAGAAGGCCAGCTCCTCTTCCCTTGATTCCAGAGTGAGGCCCGGCCCTGGGCCCTGATTGGTCACCGCACCAGTCCTGAGCCAATGACGGTGGCCAGGGGGCATAGAACACACCGATTGGCCAGGTCCAGATCCTGTGACCATACTCTCCAGGACACCTGCGAGCTGCTCCCCTTGTGTCAGCGGTGGAGACAGTGCCATGCCCCAAGAGCAGGGCTGAGTCCAGTCACTGTGTCCGTGTGCTCAGTGTCCTGGGACGTGCCTGCGCATCCTCTCTACACACCACTTTGTCCTCTGCAGGCAACATATTCATGACACACCTCTTCCCTTCCCAAGCGCTGTTTCACGCACCCACATTCAAGGGAGCAGGGCCTCCTGTTTGAGGATAGGCTAGGAGATCCTCTCTTGACCTCTGGGATTGTTTCTTGTATCAAGTTAGAATCATTTATTCAGTCTAAAAACCCCCACAGGCACCGCCACATGCTGCTTTGCATATTCAGGAGTCTTAGCTGTTCTGAGTTGAGGGCATGGCCCACGGGCCTCCCAGAGGGAATGAATTTTGGCCAAGGAAGCACCTGAGAGGCTGAATCACTGAATCACTTTGCTGTACACCTTAAACAAACACATTATTGTAAATCAACAATACCTCGACTTAAAGAAAAGATATCCTGTCATCAAAAATTGTTCGAAATTTTGTAAAGTTTTTCTTTCAATTGTTGGTTCTTCAGTTCAGCTCAGTTCAGCTCAGTCGCTCAGTCGTGTCCAACTCTTTGCGACCCCATGAATTGCAGCACACCTGGTCTCCCTGTCCATCACCATCTCCCAGAGTTCACTCAGACTCACATCCATCGAGTCGGTGATGCCATCCAGCCATCTCATCCTCCATCGTCCCCTTCTCGTCCTGCCCCCAATCCCTCCCAGCATCAGAGTCTTTTCCAATGAGTCAACTCTTCTCATGAGATGGCCAAAGTACTGGAGCTTCAGCTTTAGCATAATTCCCTCGAAAGAACACCCAGGGCTGATCTCCTTCAGAATGGACTGGTTGGAACTCCTTGCAGTCCAAGGGACTCTCAAGAGTCTTCTCCAACACCACAGTTCAAAAGCATCAATTCTTCGGTGCTCAGCTTTCTTCACAGTCCAACTCTCTCACCCATACATGACCACAGGGAAAACCATAGCCTTGACTAGACGGACCTTTGTTGGCAAAGTAATGTCCCTGCTTTTCAATGTGCTATCTAGGTTGGTCATAACTTTTCTTCCAAGGAGTAAGCCTGTTTTAATTCATGGCTGCAGTCACCACCTGCAGTGATTTTGGAACCCCCCAAAATAAAGTCTGACACCGTTTCCCCATCTATTTGCCGTGAAGTGATGGGACCAGATGCCATGATCTTCATTTTCTGAACGTTGCACTTTAAGCCAACTTTTTCACTCTCCTCTTTCACGTTCATCAAGAGGTTTTTAGTTCCTCTTCACTTTCTGCCATAAGGGTGGTGTCATCCACATATCTGAGGTTATTGATGTTTCTCCCAGCAATCTTGATTCCATCTTATGTTTCTTCCAGCCCAGCATTTCTCATGATGTACTCTGCACAGACATTAAATAAACAGGGAGACAATATACAGCCTTGATGTACCCCTTTTCCTATTTGGAACCAGTCTGTTGTTCCATGTCCAGTTCTAACTGTTGCTTCCTGACCTGCCTATAGGTTTCTCAAGAGGCAGGTTACATGGTCTGGTATACCCATCTCTTTCAGAATTTTCCACAGTTTATTGTGATCCACATAGTCAAAGGCTTTGGCATAGTCAATAAAGCAGAAATAGATGTGTTTTTTGGGGGGGAACTCGTTTGTTTTTTCAATGATCCAGCAGATGTTGGCAATTTGATCTCTGGTTCCTCTGCCTTTTCTAAAACCAGCTTGAACATCTGAAGGATCATGGTTCACATAGTGCTAAAGCCTGGCTTGGAGAATTTTGAGCATTACTTTACTAGCATGTGAGATGAGTGCAATTGTGCGGTAGTTTGAGCATTCTTTGGCATTGTATTTCTTTGGGATTGGAATGAAACTAACCTTTTCCAGTCCTGTGGCCTCTGCTGAGTTTTTCAAATTTGCTGGCAAACTGAGTGCAGCACTTTCACAGCATCATCTTTCAAGGTTTGAAATAGCTTCACTGGTATTCCATCACCTCCACTATCTTTGTTCGTAATGATACTTTCTAAGGCCCACTTGACTTTCACGCACCCACACTCAAGGGAGCAGGGCCTCCTGTTTGAAGATAGGTTAGGAGATCCTCTCTTGACCTCTGGGATTGTTTCTTGTATCATGTTAGAATAATTTATTCAGATGTTTGGCTCTAGGTGAGTGATCACACCATCGTGATTATCTTGATCATGAAGCTCGTTTTTGTACAGTTCTTCTGTGTATTCTTGCCACCTCTTCTTAATATCTTCTGCTTCTGTTAGGTCCTTTATCAAGCCCATCTTTGCATGAAATATTCCCTTAGTATCTCTAATTTTCTTGAAGAGATCTCTAGTCTTTCCCATTCTGTTGTTTTCCTCTATTTCTTTGCATTGATCATCGAGGAAGGCTTTCTTATTCAGATGCTTCAGATGCTTATATCTTTCCTTTTCTCCTTTGCTTTTCACTTCTCTTCTTTTCACAGCTATTTGTACATCCTCCCCAGACAGCCATTTTGCTTTTTTGCATTTGTTTTCCATGGGGATGGTCTTGATCCCTATCTCCTGTACAATGTCACAAACCTCAGTCCATCGTTGATCAGGCGCTCTATCTATCAGATCTAGGCCCTTCAATCTATTTGGTTCTTAGTACGTGTCTAATTGGTTTGGTGGTGTTTTGTGAGGTAGGGATCCAACTTACTCTCCCATGTGTATACCAAATTGTCCCAGTGGGACGATTCTTTTGTCCTTTCTCCTGGAAATATCCTTTCTGGGCTTACATATGAAGAAGCTTTTTAAAAAATGCCAAGTATCAAGAACTTCAGATCTTTTTTAGTTTGTAGAGCACCCCAGAGGCGTTTCCATTTCTGTGTCTTCTCTTTGCATTTCACCATTGCCAGATTCTAGTATACACAAGTACCCTCAGAGGGTTCTCTGTAGTGAACCATGTATGTTTCTGTGAGAACAGAGAATGTGAGCATGCAGGAGGGTCTGAGTCCATAGTGACCATGTGACCATGCTCAGCAACCCCAGTATTAAGTCTGGCTGGGGCCTCCTGAGACAAGGTCTGTGTTTCTTCCTCTTGGTGTCTGGATATGCAAAACGATGTTGGTGGATTTGGACTTGGATCTCTGGGTCCAGCAATGTAGAGATATACCCATGGCCTGCTTTTCCATTGTTTTCCTCCTGTAGGCTCTGCTGAGCTGGTGTGGAGATATTTCTGCTAAAGGCTTGAGAGGTCGTCAATCCTGCTGCTTCTCATCCCCTGCCTCGTTTGTACTTCTGTCATTTTTTTAAAATATAGCTAATTTTCAATGTCGTTCATCCTTGTGTCATTCTGACACGCAGGCACCTGTGGTTTAATAGACCTCCAGCTCCCGAGAGCTCTTTGCCTGGTGGAGACATGGAGAACTCAGGGAGCAACACTACAGCACACTGGAGCCTGGACCAGAGAGAAGGTTCTTGCCAGGAAGGCTCCATCCCTGCTGTGGGGGGTTCGGAGTTATCACTTCTGATTGTGCATCCCCCGGGCCCTCGGTGCACGCCCCACCCTGAGATCTGCAAAGGAGGTGGCTTCCCCTTTTGTCCTCGTCCTTGTTCAGTCCCGTTTGGCTCCCAGGCTCTACCCTTGACCCTCGCCCACAGGATCAGGAGAGCCCAGTTCTAGAGGAGTTTCATACAAGGAGAGGCTCCTGGAGACACTCCTACCCCTCGGCCTAAATAAGCATTTCCTTGGAGTTTCACAGCCCTGGGAGGAGACACTGGTTTTGTGTCCATTTTACAGTTGAATATGTTGAGCCTCAGATCATTTGTGATTTGCCCTGGGTCACTCTGCAGGTCAGTGGGTGAGCTGGGATTTGAACCCAGACTCTAGGTCTTGGAGCCCGTGACTGTACAAGTGTTTCTGCCCCTCGGTTAAATTTATTTCAGGTTTTTTTTTTGGGGGGGGGATGCATTTGTATATGGGACTGTTCTGGTCTCTCTCTGATGGTTCATATCTGCTATATTGCTGAGTTTATTAGTTTTAATAGTTGTCACTTGGTGGAGTTTCTAAGGTTACATATAAATCCTGTTGTAATCGAACAGTGACAGTGTAACTTCATCTGTTCTTGCCTAGTTACTCTGGGTAGGACACTTCCACTACTATGATGAGCAAGATAGGTGAGAGTGGACATCCTTGTTCTTTCCTGATCTTTTAGGAAAACCTCTGGTGGCTCAGATGGTAAAGCATCTGCCTACAATGTGGAAGACCCAGGTTCGATCCCTGGGCTGGGAAGATCCCCTGGAGAAGGAAGTGGCACCCCACTTCAGGACCCTTGCCTGGAAAATCCCATAGACGGAGGAGCCTGGTAGGCTACAGTCCATGGGGTCACCAAGAGTCGGGCACAACCGACGGACTTCACTTTCACTTTCANAGCATCTGCCTACAATGTGGAAGACCCAGGTTCGATCCCTGGGCTGGGAAGATCCCCTGGAGAAGGAAGTGGCACCCCACTTCAGGACCCTTGCCTGGAAAATCCCATAGACGGAGGAGCCTGGTAGGCTACAGTCCATGGGGTCACCAAGAGTCGGGCACAACCGACGGACTTCACTTTCACTTTCACCTCTTTACCACTGAGTTGGATGCTAGCTCTGGGCTTGTCTTATATAGCCTTTAGTATGTTCCATGTATAACCACTGTACTGAGAGATTGTATCAAAATTGATGTTACCCTTTGTCGAAAGCTTTTTCTGCAATTATTGAGACGATCCTGTGATTTTATTCTTAATTTTGCTCATATTGTGTATCACAGTGATTGATGTGCAGATAATAAATCATGCTTGCAGGCACAGGATAACTTACATTTGATCATAGGTTATGATTCTTTTAATGTATTCATCAGTGTGGTGGGTGTTTACACCAGAGTCAGGGTTCTCTGGCTGTTCATATGCTAAAGAATCTGCCTGCAATCCAGGAGGCCTAGGTTTGACCCCCTAGGTCAGGAAGATCCCCTCGAGAAACGAAAGGCTACCCACTCCAATATTCTTGCCTGGAAAATTCTCTGGACAGAGGACCTGGTGGGCTACAGTCCATGGGTCACAAATAACTGGACATGACTGAGTGATTCACACTTACAAGACTGCTTCCTGACATTCTTAATATCTAAATTTAAGATTTTATCTCAGTCAAAAATTACAGTCAAATGCAAAATGTCAAAAGTCCAAAAGTCCTTAGAAATAAATGACAATAAAGCATAACAGATGAAAGCAAGGACTCTACATAATTTACATTTCAAAAGAATTTTAGATCTTCAGAGGAATTCTCATTAAGCTGAATTAAACTGCAAGCTTTAGTTTAGAATGGAAACATTTTTGGGTGTTATGTTTCTATGTTGAGACTGAAATTTCGTTATTTATGTATGATATATTAAGCAATACCGTGTGGGTATTAAAATCATATTTTTAAAACCTTTAATGACATTTATAAGCACTTATAATGGAAAAATCACTAGGAATAGAAGATGATCCCATGTAGGTTTAATGACATTACATATGTGTTGAATGATAGTTTTCAGATTGTATTTGTTTATTTTTAATTGAAGAATAACTGCTTTACAATGTTTGGTTGGTTTTCCTCATACAACAATACAAATAAGCCATAAGTATATTATCCACTCTTTGGTGAGCCTACCTCCCACTTCCCACCATCCCACCCTCTAGGTTGTCACAGAGCTCCCTGCTGGGCTTCCTATGTTATATAGCAACTTCCCACTGGGTAGCAGTTTTGCATATGGTAGGACAGGACCGAAGGGACTTAGCAGCAGCAGCAGCAGCAGTGGCTATGTTTCAATGCTACTCTCGCAATTCATCCCCTCCTCTTCTTCTCCAGCTGAGTTCACAAGTCCTTCCTCTACATCTGCGTATCTATTCAGTTCACTTCGTGTCTGACTCTTTACAAGCCCATGAACCCCAGCATGCCAGGCCTCCCTGTCCATCACTAACTCCTGGGATTTACCCAAACTCATGTGCATTGAGTCGGTGATGCCATCTAACCATCTCATCCTCTGTCATCCTCTTCTTCTCCTGCCTTCAACCTTTCCCAACATCAGGGTCTTTTCAAATCAGTCAGCTCTTCACATCACATGGCCAAGATATTGGAGTTTCAGCTTCAACATCCGTCCTTCCAATGAACACCCAGGACTGATTTCCTTTAGGATGGACTGGTTGGATCTCTTGCAGTCCAAGGGATTCTCAAGAGTCTTCTCCAACACCACAGTTCAAAAGCATCAGTTCTGTGCTCAGCTTTTGTTATAGTCTGACTCTTACATCCATACATGACTACTAGAAAAATCATAGCCTAGACTAGACAGACCTTTGTTGACAAAGTAATGTCTCTGCTTCTTAATATGCTATCTAGGTTGGTCATAATTTTCCTTCCAAGGAGTGAGCATCTTTTAATTTCATGCCTGCAATCACCATCTGCAATGATTTT
>SJYX01000609.1:0-31834 GCA_006410675.1 Oreotragus oreotragus | reverse complement strand
TTTTTTTTTTTTTTTGTCTTTTATATTTTTCCCCCTACCTGTTTTTGAAGTCAATGCTCTGTTTTTCTGGGTGCCTGATGTCCTCTGCCAGCATTCAGAAGTTGTTTTGTGGAATTTGTTCAGCATTGAAATGTTCTTTTGATGAATTTGTGAGGCAGAAAGTGGTCTCTCCTTCCTATTCCTCCGCCATCTTAGGTCCGCCCCCTCTAATTTTAAACTTAAGAAATTTTTTAGAGTAGCTAATGAACTAGCATATGTCCAATTTAGATAAATGGTGTTGCAGTTAGGTGTACTCTTCTACATATGATAGTTGGGTCAAGTGTATTAACTGTCAAGTTACTAATACCAGTTACTAGTAATATGAGGATTTACCAGCTTAAGTGACTATTTTATTCGTTTTATTTCTCTGCTGAAATTCTCTTTTTTGTTCTTTTAGTTCCTTTTAGTAATTTAGTTCAACATATTATTTTGAAGTTCATGCCTGATAACTCTGTCAGATAAAATAATAAGTATCTAGCATATGTCTCCACATACCCTGGAGAAGGGATAGGCTACCCACTCCAGTATTCTTGAACTTTCCTGGAATTCAGCTGGTAAAGAATCCACCTGCAATGAAAGAGACCTGCTTTTGATCCCTGGGTTGGGAAGATCCCCTGGAGAAGGGAAAGGAACCCACTCCAATATTCTGGCCTGGAGAATTCCATGAACTGTATATAGTCCATGGGGGTCCCAAAGAGTGGACACAACTAAATGACTTTCACATCATATGTTTTATTATCTTGGCCTTTTGTCTTCTCAAATGTCTAAATATTTTTCACTGGGTATTGTACACTATATTTTTTTTAAAAAATGGAGAGGAATTGAAGTTCTAGATAATGTTAGCTTCTTTCAATGAGAATTTTCTTTTACTTTTGTAGTTTGGTCTTGAGTTAGGGCCTCCAGATAACTTTACAACCAGAAATTGAAACGGTTAAAAGTTGGATGTCAGTATCTGGCAAGGCTTTACTCCCAGTGTATATCCCTATGGGGTCCAACTCACCTCTATAAATAAATTCCTGCTCTACAGAAAGCCTGAGCTTCCATTTTTGCCCACTAGACCTGTGTCTGCTTTAAGTTCTGCTCAACTTCTCATTTACTACTTGTAAGAATGCTGTCCCTCTTGAAAGGATAGTGCTACCAAATGTCACCTCTTTGGGCTTCCTGCCTCTCCCTAAGATGCTCTACTGCCTTGGTGGTGTATGTGTATTTCAGCTTTCCTAGTTCTCACTGGGGAGTTTGGTCCAAACAACTAATTTTTGATGGCTAAAAAGTAGAACTCTTAGCCCAGAGAATTTTAAACTAACAGCAATCTCATCTCATATTATGTGTTAATTGGTTTAGTAAACACAGACCTATGTCTAGAATTCTCCTAGCAGATCTGTGAGCTTAAAATAAGAAGGATTGTTGTTGCTTTAAGCTAAGATTTAGCATGACTTAACTATACAACTGTGGTAAGTGATGCATATTTTGTTATTTGTATCTGATTTTGGTACTGCTGGCATAAGAAACCTCCAAAACATGTTATCACCCTTGGCATCTCATGGTTCATGGTAGCTGGAGGAGACACAAGAAGAGTGTTAGTGAAAACCTAAAGGGGCTTGAGAAGAGCATTAGCAGAAGTCTAACCTTCCCCCTACCACCCCCACCAAAAGACGCTTTCAATAAGGGCCTAAAGGAAAGAGGAGAGGAGAGATGAACCAAAAATGAACTGTGGCAGGAAGAATTCTAAGACCACCCCATGCTGTCCACCTCCTGATGTGGCACCCACAATTAGGTTATATGGCAGAAGGAATTTCACGGATACAATTAAAGTTCCTAATCAGCTAACTGAGTTAATCAAAGAAAGATTACCCTAGTGGGATTAACCTAACCAAGCGTGTGTGTTCTCAGTTGCTCAGTTGTATCTGACTCTGCAACCCTATGGACTGTAGCCCGCCAAGCTCCACTGTCCACTGGATTTTCCAGGCAAGAGTACTGGAGTACGTTGCCATTTCCTCCTCCAGGGGATCTTCCTGACCCAGGGATCGAACCCACATCTGCATTGGAAAGCAGATTCTTTACCACTAAGTCTCCTGGGAAGTCTTTAAAATTTTGGACAGTGGTCCATTTCTGTGAAGAGATTTGAAGTGTGAGAAGGCTCTGGAAGGGCCACCTGGTAAGGAGATGACAGTGTCCTCTAGGATATGAAAACAGGAACAGAGACCTTAGTTATACAGTCCAAGGAAATGAACTCTGCCATCAACTCAAGGAGCAGCAGATCTTTCTCCAGATAACCAGTTGCCTGGTTATAGCCATGTGAGACCCTGAGTGGAGGACCCAGCTGAAATATGCTCTGAGATAATAAATCTGTGTTGCTTTAAGCTCCTAATTTGTGATAATTTGTTGCACAGAAATAAAAAGCAAAACCAAAAAACTAATACAGCAGTTGTTCAATTTTGAGGGGAACTGGATGAAATATAAAGAAGCCAGGTTTTTTTAGCTTTGAACATAAAAGGTACCTTTTCTCAATCAGATAAGATGGCAAACCATTCTCAAATTAAGAAATGGCTTCCAGACAAAGATCAAATCTAGGCTGGGCCTGTAGGGTTCTTTTATAAAGCTTCAGAAGGATGTAAGATGGCACCTCAGAGACAGACTCAAATACGAAAAAGTTTTTCTAACGATCTTAAAGCATGCCTTACAGATTCTTGTTATGCAATGGAGCATTTTAGAATCTTAAGGGATTATCACATAGCAGCTTCATTAGGACCCCAACTTAGAAGAGAGCTTATCTTAAAGAGACTGAGGTTGTGGCTTTCTTCAAAGGAGAACTCACAGGATATTTTAGAGAACTCTTCTGATGAAGGCACTATCAGCTTAAACTAAGAACCAAAAACAACAGAAAATGATTTCTAAGGAGCTGAACTAGACTTCCACAAGAAATTAACCTGTGCTTACCTGTTTTCCAGAACTACTATGGACCAGCAACTGTTGCATGCCTCTATATCTTCCCTTTTCCAACTTCCCTGGTGGCTTAGACGGTAAAGTGTCTGCCTGCAACGCATGAGACCTGGGTATGATCCCTGGGTAGAAAGATCCCCTGGAGAAGGAAATGGCAACCCACTCCAGTACTCTTGCCTGGAAAATCCCNATATCTTCCCTTTTCCAACTTCCCTGGTGGCTTAGACGGTAAAGTGTCTGCCTGCAACGCATGAGACCTGGGTATGATCCCTGGGTAGAAAGATCCCCTGGAGAAGGAAATGGCAACCCACTCCAGTACTCTTGCCTGGAAAATCCCATGGGCCGAGGAGCCTCGTAGGCCACAGTCCATGGGGTCACAAAGAGTCAAACACGACTGAGTGACTTCATTTTCATTATCTCCCCTTTTCCAGCTTTAGTCTTTGAATCCATTGCCTGCCTTCCAATTCAGTGTCTCCTCCATGATGGCCCATGGCAAAACAAAGCCAAAGTAGCTTATGGCTTGCACTGAAGCCCATGGTCTCTGAAGGATCCATGCAGCTGGCCCCAGTGTGCTTGAGCTCCCACAGACTCCTCCAAATAGAAGAGCAAGGTTGTGGAGACAGCAACTGACCAGCTGGCTCCTCACTTTTTTGCCTTAAGAATTCTCCATCTTTCTCATCATTAAGTACATATGCATGAGCATGAATACATGTGTAAGCATGTGTATGTATGTCCAAGGGTGTTTGGGTGTCTTTCCAAGAGGACTTTCAAGCAATTCTCTCCTAACTTCTCCTCCTCAAACTGATGTGTGCCCTTCCATCCAACAGAAAAACCCTCCGCCCCTTTGTAACCAAGTCCATTTCCCAAGTCCATTTCCCTAGTTTAAGAGAGAAAAACCTCAACTAGCTCTTTTGGCAAACACAGGGCGTGTAAGAAAGGGGCATGCTCATATCAGATATTGCCCAGCACCTATTTTAGTAGTTCTTCCCTCAGCATACCTTCTCCATGGGTCAGTCGTGGTTAGAGACAGCCCTTGGGCATCCTAGATGTAGCTGCTGAACTCCCAGGATGTCCTCATTAGCATAGATCCAGACTGCACAGATGTAGAGAAAAAACAAGGAAAAAGAAATCTGTCATTCAATTCTTTCAGAGATTCTGTAAAAGAAAAGGTGGACTGACCAAATCGCATAATTCTCCAACCAACAAGCTCACCAGAAAGTGTGGACTTTCTTTAAATGAAAGAGCTGAAGAAGAGTTTTCTAAAATGGGGCACATGTGTTTTTTCCTTTCCTGAGGGAAAACCTGTTCAACTTTGGGTTTCACCGCTCATAAATTATCAAGTTATTTCTCACTTACGACATAAATATCAGTCTGGTTGGTATATATCCACTAGCACATCAGCTGAGACTGAAGAGAGCTAAATTTACAAAACATTAAATCAATAAGCATGTGTGAATGGGTAAACAGCGTGATATCCTTCACTTAATAAGGCCAAGGCATTGCTGTTAATCATCTGTTTTGCAGCTTCTGAAGTTTTTTTCCTTTTAATTTTATAGTGTTGCTAGAAGCCTAGATGAGTGAGGTCTTTCTATCAGAAGAAAAAACAACGTATCTCAAAATAGGAAATGAGAAATATTCCCAAGAAGATGAAACCATAATATCTGGAGTGCTGCAATCATTGCAAGATGCCGTAATCATAAGGAAGAAATAATAGCTACAGTGCCTAAACTAAGGAGAAACCCCAGAACAGGCAGGGCTACCAGTTGTCTCTCAGGAAAACACCAATCTTCTAGATGGCAAATGGAGGTGCAAAAGAATAAAAATAGAATGTTTTCTCCCTTCTCTGTTCTCAGGCTCCCCCAAAACAAGAACAGACTGGCAGTCTCCTTACATTAAAAAAGATCCTTCTGTATAGCAGTACCCACCCCCACCATGGGCCTCCCATTTATGTTACTAAACAGAAGTCATTACAGGCTGGATTGGAGTATTTCAACTACTTTATTTGCAATGCCCAGACCAAGAACAACATACTACAGGGAACCAACAGCAGATCAGAGATTTCATCTGGTAGAAGATGTTAATGACCACTGCAAATTGGTGGGAGCTATAGCTTCCTGGTGACTCAGAGGGAAAAGCATCTGCCTGCAATGCAGGAGACCTGGGTTTGATTCCTGGGTTGGGAAGATCCCTTGGAGAAGGCAATGGCACCCCACTCCAGTACTCTTGCCTGGANAGAAGATGTTAATGACCACTGCAAATTGGTGGGAGCTATAGCTTCCTGGTGACTCAGAGGGAAAAGCATCTGCCTGCAATGCAGGAGACCTGGGTTTGATTCCTGGGTTGGGAAGATCCCTTGGAGAAGGCAATGGCACCCCACTCCAGTACTCTTGCCTGGAAAATCCCATGGACAGAGAAGCCTGATAGACTACAGTCCATGGGAATGCAAAGAGTCGGACATGACCAAGCGACTTCGCTTTCCATAGTCCTAAATAGTTCCGTGTAAATGCAAAGGACAATAATGTGGAAAGAGCTGAGCTGCCAAGCAAAACCCAGAGGGGACTCCAAACTTGGAGTCTGCAGGGGTGGATGTGGGAGTGAGAAAGATGGAAAAGATGGCATTAACTGGAATTCTATGTAAATACATAGAGCAGACTTGCCTGAGAGAAGGCTGCTGGTGGATTCTGGCCTCTCTGATAAACATACAGACCAATTCTCAAGCACTTATTCTAGAGCAAACCCTCTGTATTGAAGGCTTCTACTCTCTCTCTACCACCATTAACACACAGAAACATAGCTGCTAGGCAGCTTTTCTACTCAGGGGTAAAAATGAGCAAGAAAAGATGCTTACTGTTACAGCAGGAGAAAATCCATATCTGCTACCTAAAAAAATAACAATCTAGTCCATGTTTCCTTGTGAATGAACAATAAATCACATGAAAAAATCCAGAATCATGAAATCAAAAGTTCAAGATAAAGAGACTATCTCATTCCCAATAAATATGAGATAAATTAGGAAAAAGAATAGAAAAAGAAAAACTGAAGTTATATTTCCAAAGAGATTCAAAATGTATTATAAAGGGTTTGTTTATTTTTTTTTTAATTCAGGAAATTCCTTTGAAGGATTCATTAAGAAATAGTAACAAGATTGTCTATAGGGCCGGGAACTAGATGAGAGAGAGTGTTGTCACTATGCATTTCTTTTAGCCTATTGAGTTTTGTCCCAGGACCATGTTTTCCTATTTAAATTAATAGAATATAATAGATACATAAATTAAGAACAAAGTATCATAGAAAAGGAACAATCAGAGAACATGAAGGACCTCTTGGAAAAGAAAGACATTATTGATGAAATAATAGAAGAGTTTGGATAAAAGAGTAAATATACAAAGAGACAGCAAATCTCAAATGTATGAAGTTCATGAAATGAAAAAAAAGCAGATATTATCTAAGAAATAATAGAAGAAAATTTCTCAGAGCTGAAAAGATATGAATCTTTGGGTTGAAATTACTTTTTGCTAATTCTTCTGTTTTAAAAGATAACTCCATAAATCTGTAATTATAAAACTATGTTTATGGGCTCACACATGTAAAGATATAATTTGTATAACAGTAATTCCTTCTGAGGAAAGAAAAAAGGGATGTATGCATATGTTGGGGAAAAGATTTTATATAATGTTGAAATAAGTTCGTATTAACTGAACTAAATTATTTTTAAATTAGGATTGAATTTACTCACCAGATTCTGAGGATGAATGAAAAAAGACCCACAAACAAACATCACTGTGAAATTTCAGAACTTCAAGGATAGAGAAGAGATCTTAAATACTTCCTTGGAAGAAAAAGAAGTCATTATATGAAAGAATAAGAATCAAACTGCCATGAAGCAATGCATTCAAAATTCTAAGGAAAATAATTTTCAAACTAGAATTCTGCAACCCAGTCAAATTATCAATCAGCTGTTATGGTAACATAATTTTAGATCTACAAAGCCTCAGAAAATTTACATGTAAAGTATCCCTCCTAAAGAATTTTCTTCTGACAAAATAAGATAAAAAGTAATTCAAAAGGAGTTGTAAGATGCAAGAAACAGGGGCACTAATTTGGGTGCAGAATAAAAAGAAATCCCAGGAGAAGAAATCTGTAGCCGGCCTGGAAAGCAGTTAGCCCGAATTAGAAGGGCAAGGGCAAGTCAGGGGGCTCCTACACGAATGTATTTAAGTGGTAGCCGAAGAGAACAGTGGGGGGGTGCGTGCGTGCGCTCAGTCTTACGTATATCACACAAAATACCTCCCACACCTCCTTTTCCTCTGACTCGCCTGACAAGAAAAGGCAGTGTAGGTTAAACTGAACTCTGCCTAGGCTGTGTCTGTACACCGGCAACTGTTCATAACTGGGGAAACGGTTGTAGCTGGAATGACTGGTCTCTAGGTGCATGACCACAGATCTCACAGATGCCCTCAGCATAGCCTACCAATGCTATTATATTTAATTTCCAGTCTTTCTCTAGCATCTGTTTTATACCATCTTCTTAGTCTCTAAACCTCGTACTACTGTTGTGCATTCTTAACTCTTAGCTGATACTTACATTATTGATTTATTGATACAGTAGACATATTGCTCTGTGTAATTCTTTTCCTCATGATTATAATTAATTAAATCGGTATGGACCCCTTCCTGACATGCACACAGACATAAAATCCCATGTGGTCTGGAGAAGAAGAGAAAGTCCATCTACAGAGAAAGAGAAGGGAGAGCAAGGTAGAGTGAATCCATCTGGGCTCAGGTTTCTTGGTTCCAGTTCCCTTTTAAGGTCCAGCAGCTTTTTTGCCCTGAATTCAGTGAAATATCACTATATCTTCATGTAAAATTCCATGCCCTCCCCACCCCCACTTCTAGCTTGAGTTGGTTTTAGTTGACTAATATAGAACACCTGAATACTTTCTGGCCTATTTGGGACTTTGAAACTGTCTTCCGGACAAATTCCCCTAGTTTGGTTGGTGAATTTTTGTCCTGGGTTGGTGCACCATGGCCCCCATGCCAAGTCTGGAATTGCAAGATAAAGGAGTCAAGTAAATGAAGATAAAAGTATTTGGTTTATACTAGATTAATGCTGAATTGGAGGATGTAACTTTTAGAGATGTATAACTAGAGAGAATTTCAAAATGTTGAACCCTAGAATTTGGCCAACCCATCCATCGCAGGTTGGCAGGAAAACTGTGACCTCCCCTTGCAAGGGCAGAGCCTTTGCCACTAAACTTACCTCATGGCACAATTTCTCTGCACACAGAGAAACCCCAGGAAGAAAGAGGGGAAGGAGGGACTAAGCTGCAGACCCACAGTCTGTGCTCCTGAAGTCATTCAGCAGATAAGAAATTCCTCCTTTCCTGGGGATGAAGAGGTCAGAGAGTCCAGGTATGTTTTGCAATGTATGTTTTCTCCACACGGTTCCACAGAAACCAATGGAGGGGAGAAATACTTAGTCACACATATTCCCTCCCTCTCCAGCTTAGTTGTGTCCTCTACACACACAGAGTCAGGAATCTTCTTTTGTCTACTCTAGCACAGCAATAAGGTTGTCATTATGGAAAAAAGAAGACATAAAAATTCAACAAATAATTGGAAAATATTTTGTGACCTCTTTTAAAATAGTGATTTCTCCATCTAAAGTAGGTTTAGGAAGTTGACATATATTTCTGACCAAGAAGTCTTGGTCGCATTTCATGGAATATGATTTCCTTTGAGGAGTTACAGGCAGTATTCGTACTTATGTGGTGATCTTTTACAACCCTTACAATACTGTAATCAACTCTAGGTCACCAACTGTAGCTTGTGGCCAAGGTCTTCTTGCAAAAAATTGCTTCATTGTGCTTCACTCATTGTGGCTAAGATAATGTGACAGATCCCTTCTGGAATAACAGTGAGATTTCTTGATAAAAGTCATTCTTTATGGGCAGATAGCTCGGGATGGCCAGAGAAAGCAATGGCACCCCCCTCCAGTACTCTTGCCTGGAAAATCCCATGGATGGAGGAGCCTGGTGGGCTGCAGTCCATGGGGTCGCTAGGAGTCGGACACGACTGAAGTGACTTAGCAGCAGCAGCAGCAGCAGCAGCAGCAGCAGCAGCAGCAGCTCGGGATGGCAGCTTGTTAGAAGCTTGGGTGCCCCTGCCCTTCTCTCTTGGTTACCCCATCCATAATACATTTGAACCCAGGACATTAATATCATGGTCCCAGCCCCAAAAGATGGATCAAGCAGATATTTGACATTAAAGCTCTTGCAGGGAAGATGGTATGCCACAGTTTTGAGGCTACTGGGACACACAGCCCAATGTACTATAATTAAATGTTGTTTTTCAAGCCTACTAATAAGATTGGAATAAAAATAATTGGGCAGACGTCTTTATTTTACATATCTCTCAATGTAATTAAGGTTTAGGGTGATCTTTAGAAAAAAAGTAACCAAAGAATCTTTTGATCAGCATACTTTTTAAAGGCAACACCATAGAACTAGAATAGTTACAAGAACTCTTTAACTCCTTTGATAAGAGAAAAAACTTTCTTCTTATGCCCAATTTGATAGTGAAAATAAAATTTGTTTTAAGGGGTGAGAATTATCAATGCCATCTATTTGTGCCTGTATTTTCAGAGTAATTAAATGCAACACACAACATTGAAATCTCAGGGGCTTAGCGCATGAAAGTGTATTTCTCACTCTCATCACAGCCCAGTGTTAACAAGGGAGATCTCCATCTTCTACAACACCTGTGCATGTTCTTCAAGGTTGCCCCCATTGGGGAAGAAGACATACCCGCCCCTACATGCCTCTACCTGGAAGGGACACATAGAGAAGCCAATGGTCAATTTAATCATATGGCCATAACTTAATTGCAAGGGGGTGTGTGTTGGGAAATATTAATACATAATAAAAGTGTAGATTGATCTTGAAAAGAATATCCCCAAAATGCTATACTCAACATAATTTTTAAATGCACTACCATAGTGAAAGCACATGGGTATTTGGTAAGCATGGTCTCTGTCATTACAGCTAACTACAGATGTCAGGCCATCTTTCAAATCAGTGGTGGTTGCTTTTAGCAAGGCAGTCCTACTCTGTTCAGAATTTACATTTTATATCCTTAAGTCTATAAGGAGAGTAGGTACTGGCATGTCTAATTCAGTCAGTCCTCAGATATTGTAGAATACACACACACACACACACACACACACATACATATGGATATGCGTGCTAAGTCGCCTCAGTCGTGTCCAATTCTTTGAGACCTTATGGAATGTAGCCTGTCAGGCTCTTCTGTCTATGGGATTCTCCAGGCAAGTATACTGGAGTGGATTTTCATGTCCTCCTCCAGGGGATCTTCCCGACTCAGGGATCGAACCTGGGTCTCTTATGTCTCCTACATTTGCAGGTGGGTTCCCACTAGCGCCACCTGGGAAGCTCATTCATGTGTGTGTGTGTGTGTGTGTGTGTGTGAGACTTTGCTAAACCTGTTAGTAAAAGCTTATTTTCATGTATAGGATATTTATTTGTAACAAGTTCTTTATCTTCCGAGACTCACTGAATAGCTCTCTCATTTCAGTTTTGCTTTAGTCCAAAGAGGTTGGAAGACCATTGACAATGCCTCCTAAAAGATGATCCTACAACATTATCTAAGAAATCTTCAAGATTCCTGGGTGGAGACAGATGGTGCTGCGCAGCAGTAAAATAATCAGTGCACACCAGACTGTTGATGTTATATGAGAATCATAAATCTCCAGACAATGACTGATGGTACTTGTGAACATTTTCCCACAGACTCATCAGATGTGCTTGCCATAATGCAGTCAGAAAACCGAGAGCCCCTATTATGGTAATTGTGAATTACACAGGCAATGGAAGCACAATACACTTGACCAAGATACAGGGTTTGATCTGCTTTAAGGTAGAAGTGAGCCTCTCGACATAAGAACTCCAAGAAGTGGCCTGACATCAGATTGTTCACTTTGTTTTAGTCCTAATGTTTGAGGTTGTATTCATTTGCTTACCAATAGTATCTGATGTGTGGATGTGTAGTGAGGGTTGGTTTTCAATATTTTTTCTTTTAGAAAAAAATCTAAGTCTATCGCCTCTCTACTGTTATAAAAGACTTTGAATTTGTAAAAAGTAAAGAGAAACAATAAATGAGCAGGCTGTCATTCAGCTAGACTGTTCTTAATTGATTTAGAAATACTCTAGGCACCCCATCTTTGTTTTCAAAGAAACTCAAAGGGACCGAAACACTAGCAGTGAATCACTCTAATATATATATATATATATTTAATTTAAGTGACTTTTGTTTCTTATATATATTTTGTAGATAATTAATTACAGTGTTTTGAATCTTTTTGTTTAAAGTTTTAATGGAAAAAGCTGATGATTTCATACTGGGGTGGTTGAAGATGGTTAGAGTACTATTAAATTCACATAAATTACCTGCAGGCCTAGGAGTTGCTAATATTTGAACTTTGCCCATTACTTTCAGGGTTATCTTAGCTCATCACAAGTTATAGTGGAATGTGTCTTCTCAGGAAGTCTATGCAAATACAGCCTGTGAGGGTGGTAACAAGGATAAGGACATGAAGATGTTTAAGAAGCGGTTTAGATAGAAGATAGCTGTTTTTGCTTGTTGTCTCTGTTATTCTTCCTTAATGGGCCTAACTTGAAGGAGGTGAGGTTAGCCACAAGAAACTGATAAAGCAAGACTTTTCACATGTGTAATCTATTACTTAGAAGGGAGGATAATACAGTGATAAAACATAATTGGCTTGGAATCAAATTTCCTGGGTTCAAATTGCATCCCAGCCACTTACTAGTTATAAGACTATATCTTAGAGCCTCAGTTTTTTCATCTGTAAAAAGAGAAAAATTATATTATCTATCTTACAGTGTCATTATGGATAACGAGACTGTGTTCATAAAAAATTTAGCAATTAATGTTTTTACATGTGTTAACATGAGAGAGCTTAACCAGGTGCTGTCCAAGGTCCTGAGGTGAGCTCTGAATCATGATTGTTGCAACACAATAGAAGTGTACAGTATGGAAATGTATGAAGTAGATGACCTCCCATTCGGCAAGGCTTTTCTATGTAGGGCACCATTTTGATTAATTTGAAGTAAGACCACTGATGAAGTGCTTCACTCTTAAGCTGTATCAGGGGATTAAGTGCCACCAAGTTAACTAGCCATTTAAGAAAAGAGCTGTTTTGACTTGATTTGTCCCTCCCTTCAGTGAATTACCTTATTGATCAATTAATATCTCTGTGGACACACTTTAACTTTAAAAATAAAATACATCCACAAATTTATTCTTTATATGGGTTTGATGTATGAAAGGCAATTTTTTAGGAGAATCTGTTTAACCTGGTAGGCATCCAACCAACATGTTATGTTTAGTAACTTATGATTGGAAAATAATGTCCAATGCACAGGTAAGCTGTTATCTATTAAATTGTATGAAATAATCAAATGTCCTCCTGACATTATATTATGTATTATATAATTTATATTTTACTTCATGTCCCCCTCTCTTATGAGAGAAGAGTTGCTCCATAAGGGCAGGGTAGTGTCTTCTTTGCTCACTTTTATTCCTAGATCCTGAAACTGTGCATAGCATATAAAAGACATACCAACAATTTAGATAACCTAAATGAAATGTACAAATTCCAGAAAGGCAAAAATTATTGAGATTGACTCAAGAAGAAATAGAAAATCTGAGAGATATATAACAGGTGAGGAGATTAAATTAGTAATTTTAAAACATCCACCAAGAAAATTCCAGGCCCAGATGACTTCATTTGTCAGTTCTACCAAATGTTTGGGCTTCCCTTGTAGCTCCATCGGTAAAGAATCTGCCTGTAGTGCAGGAGACCCGAGTTTGATCCCTGGGTTGGGAAGATTCCCTGGAGAAGGAAATGGCAACCCACTCCAGTATACTTGCCTGGAAAATCTCATGGACAGAGGAGCCTGATGGCCTTCACTCCATGGGGTTGCAAAGAGTCAGGCACGACTGAGCGACTAACACTTACTTACTTCCTTACTTACCAAATATTTCAAGAATTAACACCGATGCTTCCCATGCTTCCAACACGTAGAAGAGAGGGCACACTTCTTAACCTATTCTATGAGGTCATTATGGTCCTGATAGATAAATCAAATGAATATCACAAGAAAACTACAAACCAGTATCTCTTATGAATATATATATTCCTCATCAAAACAGTAGCAAACTGAATGCATATAAAAAGGTTATACAACATGACCAAGTGGTATTTGCCCAGGAATGCAAGCCAGTTCAACATACAAAAATCAATTAATATTATATACCATACTATAAAATAAAGGACAAAAAAACCTGCATGATCAAAGACATAATCCAATTTAAAATGGTCAAAGGATATAAGTAGATATTTCTCCTAAGAAAATATACAAATGGCCAACAAATATATAAAATGACATTTAACCTTATTAGACAAGATATTAGACATCATTAGAGGCTGTGCACATTAAATCTCAGTAAGAGACTACTATGAGCCAATTCAGATATCTATAGACTAAGTGATTGACAGTAACAAGGTAAAATCGGAGCCCTCACATACTGCTGTTAAGAATGTAAAATAATGTGACAGTTTGACAGTTTCTAAAAATATTTAATGTAAAGTTAATATGTGACCCAACATTTCTGCCCCTCACTATGTGCCCAAGAAAATTGAAAACATATGTCTTGTACATGAATGTTTATAGCAGCAGTATTCTTAATAGCCAAAAAGTGGGAACAAACGCCCATCAGTGGATGAGTGGATAAACAATGTTATATCTATACAACGAAATATTATTCAGTCATTAAAAGGAATGAAGTTCTGATCCATGCTACCACATGGATGAACCTGGAAATTATTATGCTAGGGAAAGAAGCCAGTAATAAAAGACACATGTTATATGATTCATTTATATAAAATGTCCAGAATATCCATAGAAATAGAAAGTATATTATAGTTGCATGGGCTGGGAGTGGGATAATAGAGTGTTACTATTAGTGGACACTGAGTTTCTTTTTGTATAATGAAAATATTCTGGAATTAAATAATAATGATGTTGCAGAACTCTGTAAACATACTAAACACCACTGAATTGTGCATTTTAAAAAAGTGAAGTACATATTTGAATTACATTTTAATAAAGCTGATTGTAAACATTTGAGTGAAGAAGCACAGCTGATAACTGAAAATACAAAGAATTCCATTCCTTAATTGCTTCTTACAAAGAAAACTGAAAGGAATCCAAATATATAGCTCTTACCCACTGTCCTCTTGCTTTACATTCATTCCGCCACCTTTTCCTTTGAACTTTGCAAAAAAAAAAAAAAGTGTTCTTACTTTCTCTTAGCGTATCACTTTTACATCCTTCATTGTGTAAATAAACTTAACATCTTTGATAGTGAGAAAGAATTCATCTTCTTCACAAGAATGAAGGGAATGAAGAATTGCCTGGAAGTTCTAGGATATTTTTGGTAGACTAGGAGAAGAAGGATATCTGCACATACTTCCACACAGAAACTTCTTATTTGTGTTCGTATATGTAGAAATAGGATATAACATACATTTAATGTTGCAATAAAGCAAATTGTTTTGTAGTTAATGATGCACATTAAGGTAGGAATTCTTTAAGTGATATAATATGTTGGGAAGGATTATCTTTTCTCTTTATCCATTCCCTATTCATCCCCTCATGGAACCTGGGTCTTTTCAGTGCTTGGAGAGGGAATAGAAAGGAGCTATCTCTAATGTAACTGAAGGGAAGAAGACAGACACTAACACATCACTAATGCAAGAGAGATCTTGAAGGGAATTAACCTTTGCGATGTGAGTATTTTTATGAATGGTTGCTAGATGTTTTCACTCTTAGGCCAGTTCACTTTGATATCTCTTCCTTCTTGCTATTCACTCAAAGGATTTGGAGCTCACTTTCTCCCCTCGGGTGTTAGAGGGACTTGATGGAACACAGAGTGACTACAACCGTCAGCAGAAACAAGACACAAGATGTCTGCCCCTTGAGGGTAGGGAGAGAAATGGTTATGCAGCCTCGGGTACTTTTGAGGGAAGAAAGAGAAGGTTCAGGGAAAGAGCCCCATGGGAATTTTTTTTTTTTTTTACAGTCACGTTCACTAGCATTAGCTGAGAGCCTAGAAGTAAGGTCCTGTGTCTAAAAGTGAGACTCAGAGACCGCACAAATAGTTGAAGAAAGTCAGTTGCAAACCTGTCACTCTGAGGGCCTTAGGTGAGTTGGGATACTATATTACTTAAATAGCAACCCACTCCAGGATTCTTGCCTGGAAAATCCCATGGACAGAGGAAACTGGTAGACTACATATTGTCCATGGGATCACAGAGTCAGACGCAACTGAGCGACTTCAGTTTAACATTCAGTGTGGTTTTATGCCTATATTTGATTGGTTGAAGGGGTGGACAGGTCACTCTTACCACACTCCCAGATTACCAGCTAACTCTTTGACTCCTCTGTTCTGAGGGGCGGGAGGTGAAGAGAGCAACAGTTGGGACCGCCCTACAATCTCTTCTTGATTTCAATTATGTAAACTTATGTCCGGGAGGAATTTAAACTGTCCTCTTTTGATTGATTTTATGTTGTCCATATTATGATTATAGTATCCGCAAATTGGGGGATCACTTGTAAAGGTTGTTTTGTGAGATAATTTTTAACTGTATTAGCAAACAAATACATTTGGGATGACAATGATAGTGATTTCAAATTAGGGGAAGAGAAAGGAATCAAATTTAGAATTAATACCTTAACCGATAGAAAAAAAGAAAAAATATTCAGTAGTTTTATAAAATTGACTAAATGCCAACTCTATTGATAAACATCCCAGCGAAACCTACAAAAGCTAGGAGTCCTTGAATCTGGCATGGTCCATTCCTCCTAACAGAATAAATCTCCAGAGGTTTGTTGCAGCTATCTAATGGGAATTGTGTGCTAATAAGACCCACAAAGGAAGAGATCTAAATTTCTGTCCAAATCAATAAATTAAATCACTGCCCTCACACCTCAGAGCTTGTAAAACTTTTCATTCTTGAACTACTCAAGTGTGTCTAATCACCAGACTCACACCTGTTTTTATGAGGTGGGCGAAATGACTTGTGCCAAATAAATTAGCATTGACAGGGACTGGGTTTCTTCCATTGTTATTGCTTTAATGCTCAGAGAAATGCTTTGTGTGAAGCATGTTGCAAGACAAATACATTTTTTGAGTGTCAGATTTCATATGCTTGCATCTTTTCCTAGTCCCTTACCTGTCATTATATGAAACTTTTATGACTGCTTGTAGACAATGGCCGGAAACTACAAAGGGAAGAAAAAGAGCATAGTTCAGTAAATAACAAATCAACAATTTATGCTCGGCTGAGGAATTCAGCTCCCAGGCCCCAGACTGCTGAAGAGGCTGGATGCAGGCATAGTTGGCACTGGTGAGTCATAGAGAGGAGCTTTAAACACCCTTGTGTACTACTGTTAGTGGAGCTAACCTTGCTTCAACTACTAATCAAATCGAAGAATCTCACATCAATTGCTTTATTTGCTTGCCTCTGTTTCTTGACCTGCAAAATCAATCTACCAACATTGTACTCTTCCTTTGATACACATTATGGTTGTAAAATATTGCTAATAAAAATTAGAAAAGTAGTTGACAGTTAAATATAAATTAAATAAAGATGGCACACTGCAGGCATAAAGGGATGAGCTTTGATTTCTCCAGAACAATGATAGCCTACATTTATGGAGGGTTTTACTATGTGCCAGGAATTATTCTAAGTACTTTACTTATATAACCGCTTATTTAATCCCTTTAGAAACCCCATGAGTTCAGTATTTCATGTATAACATGCGGAGAATAATAATTCTATATCACAAAATTGTTGGAACAATTCCAGGCATAAAGGAAACAATAAATGTTAGCTGTTATGATTTGGCTCACAATCTACTCTACTCTTTTTCATTCCTTGAAAATTCAGGCATTTGCTTTTCTCCAGTTTTGGGGCACTTTTTCCCTTTCCATGATATACATAAGTCACATACACAGATTCTTTCTATGTTTTAAGATAAAAGTTTTTGAGCTTAAAATATTGGATGCACTTAACACAGTGGTATCACCTTTCCGCTTCCATTTTTTCACTCCCTTTATGCTGAGTTTTATGCCATGCTTACTTTGATAATGGCCTTTTTTTTTTTTTCCACTTTTCACCTGGTAATTATGTTGTAATCTTTTTTTAAAATGAAGTATTGTATGTCCAATATTATATAATTTACAAGTATACAATTTAGTGATTGACAGTTTTTAAAGGTTATATCCATTTATAGTTATTATAAAATATTGACTATATTCCCTGTGTTGTGTGATATATCCTTTTAGCTTATTTTGTATGTAATAGTTTGTACCTCTTAATCCCCTTCTCCTTCTGGTCTCTCTCATTTTCGCTCTTACCACTGGTAACCACTAGTTTTTCCCTCTATACCTGTGAGGCTGTTTATTTTTTATTATATTCACTAGTTTGTTGTATTTTTTAGGTTCCACATATAAGTGATATCATACAGCATTTGTCTTTCTCTGACTTATATCACTTAGCATAATACCTGCCAAGTCCATCAATGTTGTTGCAAATGCCAAAATTTTATTCTTTTTATGGCTGAGTAATATTCCATTGTGTGTGTGTATCATATCTTTTTTATTTGTTCTTCTGTTGATAGACATGTAGGTTGCTTCCGTATCTTGGCCACTGTAAATAATGCTGCTGTGAACATTTTTGAATTAGTGTTTTTCTTTCTTTATTATCTTTTCAAATTAGTGTTTTTTTGTTTTTTTCCTGAATACATACCCAGGAGTTAATTGCTGGGTCATATGGTAGTTATAATTTTAGTTTTTTTAGAAACCTCTACACTGTTTTCCATGGCGGCTGCACCACAATTCACCTTCTGACCAACAATGTATGAAGGTTGATGTTTAAATTATACTTTTAAATCTACAATGTAATTTTAACTGTGTCTCTACATATAGCAGAGTGGTTTTTGGAGTTGAGCTTTGGAATAGTCTTTAAGCTTGTGTTCTGACTCATCATCTACTGGGTTATTTGAAGTGATTCACCAACCTCAGCCCAAATTTCCTCAAGTGTAACATGAAATTAATAAAAGTACATACCTTCTGGATTTATTTGTAAATAATCTAATACATGCAAAGAGTTTAGCATAGCCCCTAGCACAATAGAAAATATACATAGTAAATAAGTGGAGATTGTTATTTGTAGTGATACTTGTGGTTGACTTTCCATTATCTGTACCACACTATAGGATTAGTCTGAGGTAGTCATTTTTATGCATTTACCCTTACTGTAACTGACTGTATCAGAATGTATCTAACAGGAAAATGAAAAATATTCAATAATTTTATAAAAATATCTAAATGCCAACTCTACTTGGTAAACATCCCAAGGAAACCTAAAACACTAAGGGTCCATGAATCTGGCAAAGACTATTCTTCTTAACAGAATCTCCAGAGATCTACTGAAGCCATCTAGTGGAAACTTTGTCAGTAAGACCCACAATTTTCATGTCACCCAATTTTAGACAGAAGACAAGAGGAGAAGTCTGCTGGGAAATTTCTGGGAAACTGCTAAAAAAAACTAGCAGAGCTAGAAAGAGCTAGTCCCTCTTCTTCCTTTCAATATTGTCATACCTTGATGTGAGAATGGAGGCAGCTGCAGCCATCTTGCTGCCAGCCTGAGGATGAAGCCAGTGCACAAAGAAGGGCAGGGGGAGCTGGGTCCCTAAGACCCTGAGCTTGGAGCTGCCTTACCTTGGAGCTCCTAGGTAGGTTTTCTTCCTGCTTAAACTGTTCTACATTGGGGTTTTCTCTTCCTTGCAGGGAAAAGCACTCTCTGATATAAAATGTTGATAATAATAATAATCAGCAGCAACATATGAGAAAGACTGATGAGGTTTTCTATTTCTCTATGACAGACTTTCAAAGAGGTTCTCCAAGTGAATTATTTAATCAAAGTATTCACAAAAGAGATAATGAAGTCTTTATAACCCACTTAAAGCTGCCATATTCTAAGTTTATGTGGGTCACATTGGCTTTCAGATTTTCTTGGGCTTTATATTTCAGCCAGATGTGCTAGAGGATAAGGTAGATAAATACCATGTTCCATGCGATGAGGCTTATATCTACTTTTGCCATCTTGATAAGGCTGCGGTCATATAGTCATAGAACTCTATAAAGTAATGATAAACTAATGGTTTTCGATCACCCCATTGTTCTTTTTAAAGTATTATTATTGCTTTCTAATGTTTACTTAAACATTGGTTTTTAATGGTAGATTATCAATAACCAACAAAACACATTTTTTATCAAGTAATCTGGCTCTGTGCTGAGAACATTTCATCAACATGATCTGTGTTTGATCTTATGCTTAAATTGGCTTTTTTCTGATTATCTGATAGCCAGCATGCCTTAGGTAAGACAACCTTTTTACTCTTTGTAGCCAGTACTGACAGTTTCTCCGCCTAACTATTATGATCATCCCTTTTCTAACACAGTGTTGCTCCTCCAAGTTTAGAGCGATACAAAAGGACTTGTTAAAACAGATTGCTGACAAACTTTAGGTCTGGAGTAGGGCTCAAGTATTTGGATATCTAAGATTTTTCAAGTGACACTCATGTTCTTTTTTTACCTTTTTTTGTTTGTTTGTTTCCTTTCCTGCTTTGAGGTTTCTAGATCTGGAAACTGAATTGCATACGCTGTGAGTGCAATCATTTCCTCCCTGAGTTTAAGAGGGTACTGTAGCACAGTGAGTGGGAACATGGCCTTTGGTTCTAATAGCTCAAGTTCAAGTGCTGGTTTTCTCTTTTTGGCTGTCCAACACTCAGAATATTTATGCCCATGGGTGAAGCTCTTCTCCTTATTCTTATGTTATACAGTGTGTGCATACTTAAGGAATATATTTGCCTTTGTGATGAAATAGCCTCAAGAATCACTGTGACCTAAACTTCCCCCAAACTCTTCTTAACCCCTCATTTTGTATTGAGCCCAGAGTAAAATAATAGCATGTAGACCTTCCGTACGTTGTAAGCATCATTTGACACTTGGATTATTATCTACTTCATGAATGGGATTGAATTTTCAACTCATTACATGCTCGCCAGCTTGGCAGCTTTAGAAGGACACGTGATTTTTTAAAGATGGCTTCCCTGGTGGCTCAGAGGTTAAAGCGTCTGCCTGGAATGCGGGAGACCTGGGTTTGATCCCTGGGTCGGGAAGATCTCCTGGAGAAGGAAATGGCAACCCACTCCAGTACTCTTGCCTGGAGAATCCCATGGAGGGAGGAGCCTGGTAGGCTACAGTCCATGGGGTCACGAAGAGTCAGACATGACTGAGCAACTTCACTTCATGGGAATGATGAGTTAGTTAATTGTACTCACAATTAATATGGACAAAACTTGAGAGAAGAGAAATAAGAGGTATGGGAAACTACTTAATATTAGTGACCATGGGTAATTAATGGTAGAGGGATTGGAACTTGTTATTAAGTCCAGGCTCTATAGGTTAGATATAGACATTGACCAATCTGCATCTACAGGCTATAGATACAGGCAGTGTATCAAGAGCCCAGCCATGAGTTAGGTACTATAAATAAAGCTTATTTCCAGAACAGGAAACAACTTCAGAGAGGTTAATAAATATTCAAGGTCACTGAGCTAAAAACTACACTGGATTTGAATACAATCTGAATTTTCAAAGCTTATATTCCTTACACTATCCCAAAGGGAGATGCAAAATATAGAGAAGACATCGTTGTAATAAGACTAACTGTATTAACTTTTGGGCAAAGATGAGCCAATAAAAATAAGAACAGCCTGCAAAATTTGTGTTATTTTCCAGGCTGACTTATATGTAAAATAGTAGCAAACATTTTTTAGAGCAGCGGCTCTCAAAATGTGGCCCACAGATCCTAGAGTCCTAGAGACCATTCCAGAGGTGTGCAAGGGTCAAAACTAGTTTCAAAAAAACGCTAAGATGTTCTTTGCCTTCTTCGCAATGTTGATATTTGCCTTGATAGTGCAAAAGCAAGCTGCTGACACCGGAGTCTAGATCATGAAAATGGTGCCAGAGTGCACTAGCAGTCATTCTTCGCCATTATGCACTGCAGCTAAACAAACGAACAAACAAGTCTTAGCTAAGAATGTCTCTGATGAAAAGTGGTAAAAATCATTAATAGTATGATATCGCAATCTTTGAGAATATGTCTTTTTAACGTGTGTGAGAAAATGGAAAGTTCTCATAAAGCACCAAGTCCAGTGATTGTCTCGAGGTAAAGCAATAGTACAATTGTTTGATTTGTGAGCTGAACTAGCCAGTTTTTTCATGGAACGCTATTTTAACTTGAAACAAGTGGCATATAAAATATGACTTTCTAGATCAGTTAAACCTTGGTTCAAGGTTCTAACTTTAGATATTTTTTGCCAATGATAAAATTCTAGTTTTCAAGTGAAAATAAGGATTCTTAACTTTCATATCTGCCACTATAAAAGTGACAGCTTCTCAAAACTTAATGACTTCTCTGACAATATTGGTGATAATATTAATGAGTTTGATTTTTTGTAAGTGTAGTAAAGTATGTCAAAATTTGGAAGACCTGCATAACTCTGTGAAACAATTTTTCCAAATGTTATATATTCCAAATAATATATAATATTATAAAATCCAGGATAGATAAAAAGGATATTCAAAATATAAGGGAGACCAGTGGATTTTATTGTGAGAGAATATGAAAAGTTCACCCATAGGATTTCAAATTCCACATTGCAACCAGCCCTTAAGAAACTTCCATCTGTTGAGTTTTGCTATAGTATCAAAGGAAAATATCTGCAATTATAAAACAAGGTTAGTAGTCTCTCCTTTTCTAAGCATCTGTATGAGGCCAGATTCTCTTCATATCCTTCAACTCAAAGCAACATATTATAGGATATTGAATGTACAACCTAATATGTATGAGAATCTAGCCACTTTCTATCCAAGCCAGTCATTAGAGATTTGCAAAAATGTAAAACTGTGCCACTCTTTCCACTAATTTTTATTTTGTTTTGGAAAATATATTGTTCATAACCAAAATGTTAACATATAATAGGTTTATTATTTTTAAATGAATTTATAAATATATTTAAATACCTCTATTCAACTTTTTAGTACAATAGGTATTGATAGATCTGAACTTCAAAAACAAAAACTTTGGGGGATTCTGAATATTTTTAAAAGGTTTTAAGTGGTTCCTAAAATCCAAGTCTGAGGCTCACTGTTCTAGAGCTTTGAACTAGATTTAAAGATACGGGTTTTGATATATGGTCTGTGAATAACCACCCTTAGGATTATTAAAAATAATATGTATAAAAGCGGGTATTCCTGAGCCCTTTCCCACATTCCTGAAATGGATTCTCACAGCATAGAAATGGGAAAATTTTCATGTCAGAGAGATTTTCAGTCATTTTAATGCACATACAGGACCCTGCACTGGTCCAGGGTTTTAGACTCCAGATTGGCCATAACTTATTAAATGACCTTGTGTAATTCTGTTAGCTTCTTGGAACTTCTGCTTTTGACATTGTAAGTGGGACCCATGGACTCACCATAATAAAAGTTTATTCAGAGAGCCTTAGATAAAAGAATTTTAAAACTTCCCATATACTGGCATTTCTTAAATTACATGTGTCAAAATAAATGACTAAAGCACATGTTGCAAAGCAAGATCCTTGACTTTTAAAAATAATTTTTAAAGCAGTCTTTTAAAAGACTTTTAAATGAAGTTTTCTAATCTATTATCCATCAATTTAAAAAACTCAGCAGACATTCTTGTTATTAGTGCAAATTAGCTAGGTTCTATCTCAAAGTGCATTTCTAAAAACCAATCCTTGAAAAAGAGAGAGCAAAGCAAAAACATAAAAATGATAAATGTAGACTACCAAAAAATAAGTAAGTAACAGCTATAAAACTCGGATGTAAAGTGAATCCAAGGTGCCAAGGGGCCCTGAAGAACGAAAGCTTTTTTAAAATGAGAGATGATCCTCCCTGCCTGGGGGCTGCATAAGGAAAGAGATGTACAATCCCTTTAATGTTCTGCTAAGCCCCAAAGTCCAAAGCTCCATTCCTTCAAACCCCCTGAAGGCAAGGGCTGGCCCAGAGTTTGTAAAGTGCACTTGGAAGCAGTCCTTCATGAGCTTTAAAAGTTAAAAGCAAAAGCTTTAATCTGTTGCTCAGACAAATATACATTCAGGGAGGTGCAGCTGTGGGCAGACTGTGTCCTCTCTGCCCTTCTCTGGGAAACGGAGGGACTGTCACTTCTGTTTCCTTCTCAAAACAGATCTAAGCCACCCAGTGACTCCTGATAGAGGCTCACTGTACCTCTTTCATTTTTGCCACACGTGCTGGTGCATGATTTCAACACAAGGTATGTTTTCCTAAACCTGTAGCTGCTGATTTCCTACTGTCTTGACACAGAATGTGTTTAGTATTAATGGATCACATTTATTAAATCTTTACATGTCGGATACTGAGCTCAGCAACCCTCCCAACAATTCTGTGAGGCAAGAACTATTAGTATGTCTGTCTATACTGAGAAAACTGAGGCATGGAAAGGAGGAATAACTTCTGAACACCACTAGCTATAAAATAGTAAGTAAATGCTTCCGATTCAGTCCTAGGACCACAGGACTCCAAGACTTGAGCTCTGAACAGCTGGCCTATTCTATTTGCTTATCAAAAGAACTGAAAGCAGAGTAACTCAGGGTAGGAGTGGCAGAGAGCTGGAGGATATCCCTAAATAACACCTTTAAAGCCCAATAACAAAAATAAATAAATAAAGCCCAATAGCAAATCTTCAGAGAACCATTTTAATATTTAATAAAGTTTCCAGATTTTATTAAAAATTTCACCTGAATTAAACGATTATTTTAAAGTCTACTTTAATTTGTTGCCTACTTCATTTGTGAATGGCAGAAAAGCTGCCAATTTCAGGACCATGGTAGCCAAAGTTTTCTGATTCACAATCCCCCCTTTATTTATTTATTTATTTTCTTCGTCCATTGGTCAGAATTCAGGGCAAGGTCATAGGTATGGATTTTGTAGTATGGCCTGGACCTGTATGCAAACAATGTGGACCTTTGAGCTAACTCTATGTTTATTTTTGATTCCCCAGCACCATAGTAAGTAACTCTTGCAGACAATGTGGGAAAAAATACTTTCTTGCATTGGATCTGAGAGGAATGGAAGTCTGAAAGAGGATTTGTAACTGAGGAGATCACATTTTTAGAATTCATTGTAGGAGCTGTTGCTGCACGCTCTAGAATTATGGCCTTTCTGATTTTTTCTGTTCCCTCCTACCTTCCAAACCTCCAAGCTGAGACTGAAACCACAGTTTTTAGCTACCCACATCATTCTTTTTCTTTGTGTTCTCCAGTTCTTCCCCCACAGGAATCTTTTTTTTTTTATATATCTTATACTTTTAACATTGACATTTGTTTTTAGCCCAAAACTTACCCAAGTCATTTGGGGGTTACATGATCACTGACTTGAGTTGTACAGAATGGATGTACTGTAAAAATCTAAAGAAATAGCTTCTTTGTTCAAGTGAATGTCAACAGAAAAGGGAAATGGGGAAAAACAGCTTTGATATTCTAGAAAGCATGTATTAGTTTCTTGGATTTTTTTTTTCATTTTATTATTATTATTAAACTTGATTTCACTGGAAGGAAGAAATCTTCTGAGGGTTGCCAGTCTGAATTTATAGCACAGTTGGACTGTAGAATATGTTTTTTACTTACAATAAGATCTTCAGAATATATTGTCAAGGTATACCTCATTGACATGGCTGGGGTGTAAAACAACATGCTGTCTGAAATACTGCACTGTTGTAACTTTATTTATGTAATGAAATAAGTAATATTTTTAAGGTCTTTTTTTTTTCATTCATGTTATGTTTGTCTTCACAGCAGTGCTGTTCAGTAGGCATCATTGATAACACTCAGAATGTTAAAGTACTTGTTCAAATTCATGCGGCAAAAAGGCAGAGAAACCAGGAACTCTTTCCTTTCCAACAGTAATGATATAAAATGTTAAATTTGCATTTAACAAACATGTCATTCAGCAAGCATTTACCATGCACATCTTAGATTAAATCACTATAAGAAGTTTTCTTAAAAGACAAGTAATAGAATCTCTGCTCTGAAATTCCCTATTGAGAAAAGCAAACCTGTAAACCAACCTCAGTTATAACATATGCAATCAAAAGAGGATATGACTTTAAAATGTGGGTTGAATATGCCTTTAAAGTTGACAAGGAGACCTTGCTCATTCATGGAGTATTATATGGTAATGTAAATATTCACCCTCTAGTTTGTTTTCTTTGTCAGTTGACCCTAAACAATTTGTGGTTCATTTAGACTCTAAACGTTAGACTATGATCATTTAGATTTTTAAATGTTTTTTATACCATTAATCTATAAAGGAAAAAGGGAAATTCATCTCAATTCTTTTCTGAATTAGAACAAATTCCACATGAGTTGGGTATTAAATACATATTATGGAAATTTGAATAAGCTCTATCCCTAAGGGAGAGAAAGTGAAAAGTGAAAGTGAAGTCGCTCAGTCGTGTCTGACTTTTTGCAACCCTGTGGACTGTAGCCTACCAGGCTCCTCCGTCCATGGGATTCTCCAGGCAAGGGTACTGGAGTGAGTTGCCATTTCCTTCTCCAGCTGATCTTCCCAACCCAGGGATTGAACCCGGGTCTCCCACATTGCCATTTCCTTCTCCAGAGGATCTTCCCAACCCAGGGATTGAACCCAGGTCTCCCACATTGGAGGCAGATACTTTAACCTCTGAGCCACCAGGAGAGAGGTCTGTGGAATATAACCAATGGAGCTGTGTAAAAACATTCTTCAAATGTTACTTGGCCCAAGCACTATCCTTCATGAAAGTGTTGTGTGAAAGTGTTGGTTGCCCAGTCGTGTCTAACTCTTTGTGACCCCATGGACTGTAGCCCGCCAGGCTCCTCTGTCCATAGGATTCTCCAGGCAAGAATACTGGAGTGGATTGCCATTTCCTTCTCCAGGGGATCTTCCCAACCCAGGGATTGAACCTGGGCCTCCTGCACTGCAGGCAGATTCTTTACCTTCTGAGCCACCAGGGAAGCCCATCCTTGATAGCAATGATAATCAACTTCTGACATTCCATCTTCTAGATTTTGGTTGGAAACAGTATCATTTGACTAATTAAACAAACATAGAAGCTGGAGTTACTTTAGAGTTCTATGCATTACAGATTTGTGTGAATAACCTATACACTTTTTCATCTGAATCTCTATAATCAAGAATTTCATTCAAGACCTGCATGCTTGCCACCAACGTCCTCTTTTAGATTATTGGGGTGCTTTCCTTTAGATAGGGCTTTCCTTGTGGCTCAGCTGCTAAAGAATCTGCCTGCAATGCAGGGGACCTGGGTTTGATCCCTGAGTTGGGAAGATCCCCTGGAGAAGGGAAAGGCTACCCACTCCAGTATCCTGGCCTGGAGAATTCCATGGACTGTATAGTCCATGGGGTGGCAAAGTTGGATACAACTGAGCAACTTTCACTTCACTTCATTTCTCCTTTAGATATTGGGGTACCCTCTTCTGCGTCTTCCTATAATAGCCTGCAGTCACTTCTGAATGCTGATTCAGAGACAACATTAGACAATGGGAAATTTGGATTAAAATTCTTCTGTGAATTACTAGCTGTATGATCTTAACTTACTTCACACCTTTGATCCTGTTTTCCAACTCATAGAAAGAAGATAATAACAATGACATTTTGCGGAGTTCTTGTGAGGACTAAATAAATATTATATATTAAGCACCCAACACTGTGTCTGGCACACTTTAGACAGCAATAAATATTAGTTTTATTTCTGTCAAGGAAAAGTCACTCAGTCGTGTCTGACACTTTGCAACCCTGTGAACTATAGAGTCCACGGAATTCTCCAGGAGAGAATACTGGAGTGAGTAGCCAGGGGATCTTCCCAACCCAGGATCGAACCTAGATCTTCTGCATTGCAGCCGGATTCTTTACCAGCTGAGTCACAGAAAAGCCCAAGCATATTGGAGAGGGTTCAGTTCAGTTCAGTTCAGTCCCTCAGTTGTGTCCCACTCTTTGTGACCCCATGGACTGTAGCACACCAGGCCTCCCTGTCGATCACCAACTCCCATGCCATCTAAGCATCTCATCCTCTGTCGTCCCCTTCTCCTCCTGCCTTCAATCTTTCCCAGCATCAGGGTCTTTCCCAGTGAGTCAGTTATTTGTATCAGGTGGCAAAAGTATTGGAGTTTCAGCATCAACATCATACCTTCCAATGAACACTCAGGACTGATCTCCTTAAGAATTGACTGGTTGGATCTCCTAGCTGTCCAGGGGACTCTCAAGAGTCTTCTCTAACACCATAATTCCAAAGCATGAATTCTTTGGTACCAGCTTTCTTTACAGTCCAACTCTCACATCCATATATGACTACTGGAAAAACCATAGCCTTGACTAGACAGACCTTTGTTGGCAAAGTAATGTCTCTGCTTTTTAATATGCTGTCTAGGTTAGTCATATCTTTTCTTCCAAGGAGCAAGCGTCTTTTCATTCCATGGCTGCAGTCACCATCTGCAGTGACTTTGGAGACCCCCAAAATAAAGTCTGTCACTGTTTCCATTGTTTCCCCATCTATTTGCCATGAAGTGATGGGACCAGATGCCATGATCTTAGTTTTCTGAATGTTGAGGTTTGAGCCAGCTTTTCACTCTCTTCTTTCACTTTCATCAGGAGGCTCTTTAGTTCTTCTTTTCTTTCTGCAATAAGGGTGGTGTCATCTGCATATCTGAGGTTATTGCTATTTCTCCCAGCAATCTTGATTCCAGCTTGTGCTTCATCCAGCCCAGTGTTTCTCACAATGTTCTCTGCATATAAGTTAAAAAAGCAGGGTGACAATATACAGCCTTGATGTACTCCTTTCCCAATTTGGAATCAGTCTGTTGTTCCATGTCCAGTTCTAACTGTTGCTTCCTGACCTGCATACAGGTTTCTCAGGGGGCAGGTCAAGTGGTCTGGTATTCCCATTTTCTTGAAGAATTTTCCACAGTTTGTTGTGATCCACACAGTCAAAGGCTTTGGCATAGTCAATAAAGCAGAAGTAGATGTTTTTCTGGAATTCTCTTGCTTTTTCAATGATCCAAAAGATGTTGGCAATTTGATCTCTGGTTCCTCTGCCTTTTCTAAATCCAGCTTGAACATCTGGAAGTTCACGGTTCACATACTGTTGAAGCCTGGCTTGGAGAATTTTGATCATTACTTTACTAACATGTGAGATGAGTGCAATTGTGCGGTAGTTTGAGCTTTCTTTGGCATTGCCTTTCTTTGGGATTGGAATGAAAACTGACCTTTTCTAGTCCTGTGGCCACTGCTGAGTTTTCCAAATTTGCTGGCATATTGAGTGCAGCACTTTCACAGCATCATCTTTTAGGATTTGAAATAGCTCAACTGGAATTCCATCACCTCCACTGTCTGTTCGTAGTGATGCTTCCTAAGGCCCACTTGACCTCTCATTCCAGGATGTCTGGCTCTAGGTGAGTGATCTCACCATCGTGATTATCCGTGTCCTGAAGCTCTTTTTTCTACAGTTCTGTATATTCTTGCCACCTCTTCTTCTTATCTTGTGCTTCTGTCAGGTCCATACCATTTCTGTTCTTTATCGAGCCCATTTTCGCATGAAACTTTCCCTTGGTATCTCTAATATTCTTGAACATATCTCTTGTCTTTCCCATTCTATTGTTTTCCTCTATTTCTTTGCATTGATCACTGAGGAAGGCTTTCTTATCTCTCCTCTCTGTTCTTTGAAACTGTGCATTCAAATGGGTATATCTTTCCTTTTCTCCTTTGCCTTTTGCTTCTCTTCTTTTCACAGATATTTGTAAAGCCTCCTCAGTTCAGTACAGTTCAGTTCAGTTACTCAGTCATGTTGGACTCTTTGTGACCCCATAGACTGCAGCAAGCCAGGCCTCTCTGTCCATCACCAACTCCTGGAGTTTACCCAAACTCATATCCATTGAGTCGGTGATGCCATCCAACCATCTCATCCTCTGTCTCTTTCTCCTCCTGCCTTCAATCTTTTCCAGCATCACGGTCTTTTCCAGTTCTTCGTATCAGGTGGCCAAAACATTGGCGTTTCAGCTTCAACATCAATCCTTTCAAGGAACACTCAGGACTGATCTCCTTTAGGATGGACTGGTTGGATCTCCTTGCAGTCCAACAGACTCTCAAGATTCTTCTCCAACATCACAGTTCAAAAGCATCAATTCTTCAGCACTCAACTTTTTTTTATAGTCCAACTCTCACATCCATACATGACTACTAGAAAAACCATAGCCTTGACTAGACAGATCTTTGTTGGCAAAGTAACGTCTCTGCTTTTTAAAATGCTATCTAGGTTGGTCATAAGTCTTCCTCAGACAACCATTTTGCCCTTTTGCATTTCTTTTTCTTGGGGATGGTCTTCATCCGTGCCTCCTGTACAATGTCGTGAGACTCCATCCATAGTTCTTTATGCACTCTGTTAGATCTAATCCCTTGAATCTGTTTGTCACTTCCACTGTATAATCATAAGGGGTTTGATTTAGGTCATACTTGAATGGTCTAGTGGTTTTCCCTGCTTTCTTCAGTTTAAGTCAATTTGGCAATAAGGAATTCATGATCTGTGCCACAGTCTGCTCCCAGTCTTGTTTTTGCTGACTGTATAGAGCTTCTCAATCTTTGGCTGCAGAGAATATAATCAATATGATCTCAGTGTTGACCAACTGGTGATGTCCATTTGTAGAGTCTTCTCTTGTGTTGTTGGAAGAAGGTGTTTGCTATGACCAGTGCATTCTCTTGGCAAAACTCTATTAGCTTTGCCCTCCTTCATTGTGTACTCCAAGGCCAAATTTGCCTGTTACTCCAGGTATTTCTTCACTTTCTCCTTTTGTGTTCCAGTCCCCTATAATGAAAAGTTGAAGTGAAGTTGCTCAATCGTGCCCTACTCTTTGCGATCCCTTGGACTCTAGCCTACTAGGTTTCTCTATCCATGGAATTTTCCAGGCAAAAGTACTGGAGTGGGTTGCTATTTCCTTCTCCAGGGGGTCTTTTTGACCCAGGGATTGAACCCAGGTCTCCTGCATCGTAGGCAGACACTTTACCCCCTAAGCCATGATGGAAGCCCCTGTAATGAAAAGGATATCTTTTTTGGGTGTTAATTCTAGAAGATCTTGTAAATCTTCATAGAACCATTCAACTTCAGCTTCTTTAGCATTACTGATTGGGGCATAGAATTAGGTTACTGTGATACTGAATGGTTTGCCTTCAAATGAACAGAGATCATTCTGTGGTTTTTGAGACTGCATACAAGTACTGCATTTCAGACACTTTTGTTGACCGGGATGGCTACTCCATTTCTTCTCAGGGATTCTTGTCCACAGTAGTACATATAATGGTCATCTGAATTAAATTCACCCATACTGGTCCATTTTAGTTCGCTGCTTCATAAAATGTCAACGTTTACTCGTGCCATCTCTTTGACCACTTCCAATTTGCCATGATTCATGGACCGAACATTCCAGGTTCCTATGCAATATTGCTCTTTATAGCATAGGACTTTATTTCCATAACCAGTCACATCTACAGCTGGGTTTTGTTTTTGCTTTGCTCCGTCTCTTCTTTCTTTCTGGAGTTATTTCTCCACTAATCTCCAAGAGCAGATTGGGCCCCTACCAACCTGATGAGTTCATCATTCATTGTCCTATCTTTTTGCCTTTTCATACTGTTCATGGGATTCTTAAGGCAAGAATACTGAAGTGGTTAGCCATTCCCTTCTCCATTGGACCATATTTTGTCAGAACTCTCCACCATGACCTATCCATGTTGGTTGGCCCTACATGGCATGGCTCAAGTTTCATTGAGTTAGACAAGGCTGTGGTCCATGTGATCAGATTGGTTAGTTTTCTGTAATTGTGGTTTTCAGTCTGTCTGCCCTCTGGTGGAGAAGGACAAGAGGCTTATGGAAGCTTCCTGATCTCTCCCAGTCAGGAATAGACTGACTGACGGGGAAACTGAGTCTTGTTCTGGTGGCCTGGCCAAGCTCAGTTCAGTTCAGTTCAGTTCAGTCACTCAGTCATGTCCGACTCTTTGCAACACCATGAATCACAGCACACCAGGCCTCCCTGTCCATCACCAACTCCCAGAGTTCACTCAGATTCAAGTCCATCGAGTCAGTGATGCCATCCAGCCATCTCATCCTCTGTCTTCCCCTTCTCCTCCTGCCCCCAATCCCTCCCAGCATCAAAGTCTTTTCCAATGAGTCAACTCTTTGCGTGAGGTGGCCAGAGTACTGGAGTTTCAGCTTTAGCATCAGTCCTTCCAAAGAAATCCCAGGGCTGATCTCCTTCAGAATGGACTGGTTGGATCTCCTTGCAGTCCAAGGGACTCTCAAGAGTCTTCTCCAATATCACAATTCAAAAGCATCAATTCTTCAGTGCTCAGCCTTCTTCACAGTCCAACTCTCACATCCACACATGACCACAGGAAAAACCATAGCCTTGACTAGACAGACCTTAGTAAGCAAAGTAATGTCTCTGCTTTTGAATATGCTATCTAGGTTGGTCATAACTTTTCTTCCAAGGAGTAAGCGTCTTCTAATTTCATGGCTGCAGTCACCATCTGCAGTGATTTT
>SJYX01000607.1:245850-286394 GCA_006410675.1 Oreotragus oreotragus | reverse complement strand
GGCGCCCAGTGCCGCCTCTGCCCTCACTCCCCGTGTCCTCTCCCCAGAACGTGTTGGCCAAAGCCCTCTACGACAACGTGGCTGAGTCCCCGGACGAGCTCTCCTTCCGCAAGGGCGACATCATGACGGTGCTGGAGCGGGACACACAGGGGCTGGGCGGCTGGTGGCTCTGCTCACTCCACGGCCGGCAAGGCATTGTGCCCGGGAACCGCCTCAAGATCTTGGTGGGCATGCACGACAAGAAGCCAGCTGTGCCCGGTCCGCCCCAGCCCAGCCTCCTGGCCCCCGCAGCCCCGTACACGCCCATGGTGCCGGCCGCCTTCCCGCCCCAGCCAGACAGCGTCTACCTGGTGCCCACCCCCAGCAAGACTCAGCAAGGCCTCTACCAGGCTCCCGGGCCCAGCCCCCAGTTCCAGTCCCCGCCGGCCAAGCAGACCTCCGCCTTCTCCAAGCAGATGCCTCATCACCCGTTCCCCAGCCCAGCCCCCGACCTCTACCAGGTGCCCCCGGGGCCGGGCAGCCCCGCCCAGGACGTCTACCAGGTGCCGCCCTCCATGGACGCACGGCACTGGGAGGGGACGAAGCCACCAGCCAAGGTAAGGCCTCCTGGGAGATCAGGCGGCCCTTCCGGGGGGTCTCGCCCAGGCCTGATTGCTGGACACAGCAGGGCCCAGCCAGTGATCTTTGGGACCACGGGGGTTCCAGTAGCAGCTCCGTGTTTGGTCTGGGGCCACGGTGGGAGGTGAGTGCCGAGTGTTCACCTGTCTGCTGGTGTCAGGGTGAGCTGCCCAGGAGAAGATGTGGAGCTGGTTCTGCCATGAGGTGTCCTTCAGCTACAAGCCCCAGTGGGAGGGTGTCCCCGGCAGAGGACACAGCTTGTCTAAGACTGGCATGGCAGTTGGAGCTGGCCCAGGAGGCCTGAGAGTAGGCCAGGACCCTGGGAGCCTGGTACCCTCCGGAGAACAGAGGTTTTGGGATGGGAGTGACCTGCCCAGCCGAATCCGGGTAAAGCCATTCTGTGCAGAGGGGAGGGCGCAGGGAGCCCAGGAAAGGGAAATGGAGGCGCTTGACGGGGGTAATTGGAGTACAGAGCGCGAGGCCGGAGTGGCCAGGATCCCAGAGGGACGAACTGGCTGGTGGTGACGCTTCTCTGCCCAGTAGCACAGTGGGGATGAGCAGTTCGGGCCTGGCGGGCGCCTCCGAGACCGTCAGGGTCCGCGGCTGCCCCATCTTGCTGCTCTGCCACGTTGTCCGGGGCCCATAGGCCAGGACGGCGGCTGCATGAGCGCCAGCTGGCAGGGCACAGAGGAGGGGCTGGGGAAGGCCCGCCAGCGAGTGCTGGGGCGCCCAGGGGCCCCTCGGCGGTGAGCTCGTCCTCCAGGCACCCGACCGTCTCCCGGGCCATGGCAGCGAGCTGCAGAAGCCGCAGGCTGATCTGCCCGTGACTCCTGGACTGAGGGGCGGACACTGCCTGCTGGACGGTATGGTCGCCCTGAGAGGGCCTCTCGCTGTTGCCCACAGGAGGTGGGAGCCCAGCACCCTAGCAGCACCCCGACCTGCCCACGCACCCCTCACCCTCCAGGCCGTCTGCCATGGAAGGAGTGGGACTGGAGTGCATGTCTTGCCCAGAGCCGCCCGTCTGAGGACACTCTCCTCACGGCACTGGGCCTCTGTGCTCTGCCAGCCTGGGGCCGAGATGCCAGCTGGGCAGCAGTCCAGCGTGTATGTTGCCCTGGACCTGCCACGGGCAGAGCTTGGCAGCCGGGAGGCCTGGGCGGAGGCCCCTTGTCTCTGCCTGCTCCTTCCACCGCCTGGCTGGACAGGCTGGGGGCTGGGCTGGGGCGGCCCAGACAGGGACGGCTGCACAGTGGCTTGGGGTGGGGGTGAGGGGGCGGTAACTGGCTGGTGAGCCTGGGGACATGCCAGAGTCACCCGCGCACACCCACACAGCTCCATTCCACACACTCCCCGGGCAGGCACCCTCCCCGCCTGCCCCCTCCTGTCCAAGCCTCTGCAGGCAGGCCTGTCCTGGCGCACCTTTGAAGTCAGACACAGTAGAAGCCCCCACCCCGGAGGCGCAGCGAGGCCCCACTGCGGGCTGTGGACGTTTAGCTGTGGGTCCTGTTTCCCTCCCATGCACACGGCTTGCTCGTAGACTGCTCTCTGGGTTCCCCCAGCTGGTGAGCTCCCCCCACGTGCCCACTGAGGCGGTTGCCCAGAGCCAGTGTCCCCGGGGGCCCTGACCTGGCTGGGGGCCCAGGAAGTAAGGCTCTGTGTCCAGGAACCTCGCCCTCCCCTGAGAAGCCTCGCTGCTCCTGGCCTGGGCAGCCTCGGTTGCATCTGCTTTTGCTTCATAGTCACGAAAGCCGTGCTTGCTTGTCACGAGCAGGTGCGTGATATATGAGAACGCCTGGAGAGGAGCTTCCCCAGTCGAGACGGGCTCGCTGGGGGATTTCAGCGTATTTTGTCTCGTGAACTACTCGTCTTTCACAGATTGGTACAGACTTTCGCCTTTGAGATTATACATCTGGCAGTAGACGCCAGAAGCATTTCTTGGGTCCCTAAGCGTGATTACAACTGCCCCCCGTTTTGCTTGTCACCCCCTCTTTGGGGGACAGGCTCCAAGGGACTTCTGATGGCGAGTGTCTCTGTAACAAACTGCAAGACTGTAAACATCCTGCAGTGTTCATCTGTGCCCACATTTCAGGCTGTGCTTTCAGAAGGCTCGGAAACTGAGGCCCCTGGTTCTAGGGCTGGAGGTTGGCTGGACTGAGGGGGACCCTCCCTGTAGAGTGTTGGTAGGGCCTTGGGTCCAGGAAACAGAAGGTGAGTGATGAGGCGGGCGCCCAGGAACAGCGACCTGCCTGCAGCCTGGAGTAGGGCGGCCTGCATGGCGTGGGGCAGGTCAGGGCCACCTCAGGAGTCAGCACCCTTTGGGGCTGGGGCATGGCTTAGGGAGCCGAGGCCCCAGACGAGGAGGTCAGTCTTACGGGAGCGCCTCTGGGTCAGAGCTGCAGACACAGCTCAGCCTCGCTCCTCAGGAGGCGGGAACCCATGTCAGGTCTGGGCCTCCATCCTTCGGCAGCCCAGAACAGAAAGCTGAGGCTCTTAAGTAGGGCTGGGGCCGGAGGTGCCAACAGGCTGGCCTGGGTCGCGTGGGGTGACGCCCATTGCCCAGAATGGGGGCAAGCTGCCTGGCAGTGGTCGGCTGGGACAGAAGGCAGCAGGGTGCTTGCCGGGTCCCGGGGTCTTGGGAGCCTTCAGCCTCACTTCTGTCTCCTGACGGCGCCCTGTGGCACCTGCCTGGTCCGTGGTGTGGATGTGTGTCTGGCCGTAGCTGTTGGGTGTGTTTTCTTGGCCTCTGCGTGTCTCTCCTGCGCCTTGAGATGTGTGCCTGAGGGAGCGTGTGGGCCGTGGGCTGGGCACTGTCTCCTACGCCCAGGGCGCCAGGTCTGCTGATGGGGCCTCAGGTGTGGAGCTGGCAGCCTGTGATTAGGGGTTCCTCTCTGGAGCATGGGTCTCCCTGACGAGCCCCCCACCCCCACCCCACCGTGGCCGCCTGCTCTGCCCTCTAACAGAGACATCTGTCAGCCAGCGTGGCTGCTCACCGTCCCTGACTCAGCCGCAGGCCCGGCCCGCGGGTGAGCCCCGCCTGGCCGCGCCTCCGACCAGCAAGGGCGTTGCTGCTCCGGGGGCGCCCAGCGCGCGGGCCCCTGGGGGCACGGGGTTCTGGAGGTGCAGAGCTCTGGGGACGCAAGCCCAGGGCGCAGGGTTTTGGGGGCGCAGGACTCTGGGGCGTGAGCGCCGGGGCAGGCCTGCCTCCGCCCCGCGGTCCCCAGGGACGTGTGTGGGGAGCGCCTGAGTCACCGCAGCCTGGACCTCCCACCTCCCGTTTGATTAGGGGACAGAAGGGCGTTTTGTCAAGAGGGGTGAGCCGGGAGCCCTGTGGAGGAGGCGTGCCCCTGCTCAGTCAGCAGATCCGGGGCCCACCAGTCCCGCAGGGCCGGTGCGCCACAGGGGAAGGCTGTCCGCCAGCCGGCCCAGGGAAGGGCACCGCGAGGGGAGACCCCCGCCGAGGCCCTGTCTTTTGGGTGCGTGGAGGGTGGTCTCTGCAGCCCCGGGGGTGTGGTGCTGTGGGGAGCAGGGGTCCTGGTTCCAGTCTCCATCGTTCCTCACACCCACACACAACTTGCCAGAACAGCCTCTGTCCCGCTGTTTGTGGTAGAACTGGCTCTGGGCCCTGGGAGTTTCAGTGGCCCCTTCCCAGGAATCCTCCAGGGGTGTGGGGGATGAAGAGGGCAGGGAGGCCCCAGGCCCTGACCCCCAGGATCGCCTGCAGGCCCCCTCTTCCTCCCGCCTGGCACCACCACCCCCGTCGTCTGGAGCCGGAACGTGGCTGCCGGGCCCTCCGGTAGGGACAGCCCCATGGGCAGGCCGCCCTGTGGACAGTGCGGCTGGGAGGTGCCATCGGCAGGGGCACCCCGGGCAGGGGCGGCCCCCTCCTCAGCCCATGTGTAGGCGCCTCTGGAGCCTTGCGAGTCACTGGGCTGTGGACTCCTCTCCTGTGTCCTGCCACACCAGATGGTTCTCAGCCAACAGTGGGGTCCTTGTAGTCCTCGCGCGCTGCCTCATTGACGGGAAGGCGAGGACTACGAGGGACGCGCACACCCTCGGCTCTGGGGGCCCCTCGCGTGTGTCCTGCTCACGTCAGGCAGTGGCATCTCCCTGAGGGGGTCGTGGAGGCTGGTCTCCAGGGCTGGGGGTGATGGGCAGCCGTCTGCCCGCAGGTGGTGGTGCCCACCCGTGTGGGGCAGGGCTACGTGTTCGAGGCCCCCCCACCCGAGCAGGACGAGTACGACATCCCACGCCACCTGCTGGCCCCTGGGCCCCAGGACATCTACGACGTGCCCCCCGTGCGTGGGCTGCTGCCCGGCCAGTGCAGCCAGGAGGTGGGTGTCCGGGCTGGTGGCGGGGTCCTGTCCTCCCCCTGCCCGGGGCGCTGTGTTGTCCAGGCCCGGCCGGGGAGGCCCAGGGGTGCAGCTTGGGGTCCCCCTCCCTGCCCTCAGGTGGCCCTGGCCCCTACAATACTGCACCTCTCCTGCCCTCAGGTATACGACACACCCCCCATGGCCATCAAGGGTCCCAACGGCCGGGACCCCTCACTGGATGTGTATGACGTGCCCCCCAGTGTGGAGAAGGGCCTGCCACCGGCCAGCCACCACGCGGTGAGCGCAGAGGGCATGCTGCAGCCGCACAGGGTGCTGGGTGTGACTGTGTGCGCCCTGCGGCGGGGGCCTGCAGAGCAGGGGGATCCAGAGACCTGCCTCCAGGACCACTGTGGCGGGGGTGGAAACCAGGTGCCCCTCCAAGCCTTGGCTTCCTCATCAGGGAAGGGGTCCTTCCTCTGCAGGTTGTTCTCCAGGAGGTTCTTGAGAGGGTCACGTGGGATAGCAGAGGGACCACAGAATGCACCATCTGAACCAGGATTCTTCTCAGAGTGGGAGGAGGAGGATGAATAATTAGAAGGGGCCTCGGGCGTGAAGCAGGACTGTCCTGGGCAAACCAGGGCATCAGCACTCTGAGTACAGCACATAGGTGGCTCAGCCACCTATTAATATCTGCCGTAAAGAACCCGCCTACCAAAACAGGAAACATAAGAGGTACAGGTTGGATACCTGGGTCAGGAAGATCCCCTGGAGGAGGGCATGGCAACCCACTCGAGTATTCTTGCCTGGAGAATCCCAGGGACAGAGGAGCCTGGAGGGCTACAGTCCATGGGGTCACAAAGAGTCGGATACCACCGAGAGACAAAGANTTGGATACCTGGGTCAGGAAGATCCCCTGGAGGAGGGCATGGCAACCCACTCGAGTATTCTTGCCTGGAGAATCCCAGGGACAGAGGAGCCTGGAGGGCTACAGTCCATGGGGTCACAAAGAGTCGGATACCACCGAGAGACAAAGAGTAGAGATAGAGTAGAGGATGCCCCCGTGCTGGTAGTACTGATGGTGGGGGTGGTAGTGATAGCTGACCTCTCCCTGAGTGTTTGCAGTTATAGAATTAAATCGTGTAGTCCTCACAATAAACCCGTGAGGGCGTTCTCTCCTAGGCGAGGGTACAAGCACAGAGAGGTGCACCCAGCGCCTGAGGTCACACAGCTAGTAAGCGGTGGGGCTGGGATTGTGAGCTCTGGTCAGAGCCCGAGTTGGGCCTTGAAGCATAACCTGCAGGAAGAGGAATCGCTCGAGCGCCAGGCTGTGTACGGGCAGATGCCTGGGTCCACCCGTAGGTCCGGGGTGGGGGGTGGGGCAGGTAGACGGGCAGCCATGACCGCTTCTTGGCCCCCAGGTGTACGATGTCCCTCCCTCGGTGAGCAAGGACGTGCCGGACGGCCCCCTGCTGCGTGAGGAGACCTACGACGTGCCCCCCGCCTTCGCCAAGGCCAAGCCCTTCGACCCAACCCGCCACCCGCTGGTCCTAGCCGCGCCCCCTCCAGACTCCCCGCCGGCCGAGGAGGTCTACGATGTGCCGCCCCCGGCCCCCGACCTCTACGATGTGCCCCCAGGCTTGCGGCGGCCCGGCCCCGGCGCCCTCTACGACGTGCCCCGGGAGCGGCTCCTGCCCCCTGAGGTGGCCGGCAGCGGCGCGGCAGAGCCTGGCGTGTACTCGGTGCCCCCTGCGGCCGAGCGGGAGGCCCCAGCTGATGCCAAGCGCCTGTCGGCCTCGAGCACAGGCAGCACCCGCAGCAGCCAGTCGGCTTCCTCCCTGGAGGCGGCGGTGCCGGGCCGTGAGCCCCTGGAGCTGGAGGTGGCCGTGGAGGCCCTGACCCGCCTGCAGCAGGGCGTGAGTGCCACCGTGGCCCACCTCTTGGACTTGGCAGGCAGCGCAGGCGGGTGCGGGGGCCGGCATGGGCCCCCCGAGCCTCAGGAGCCTCCAGCTGTGGACCTGCGGGCCGCCGTGGCCGCTGTCCATGCAGCCGTCCACGAGCTGCTGGAGTTCGCCCGCAGTGCGGTGGGCAACGCCACGCACACCTCCGACCGCACGCTGCACGCCAAGCTGAGCCGGCAGCTGCAGAAGATGGAGGATGTGTACCAGACGCTGGTGGCCCACGGCCAGGCCCTCGAAAGCAGCCGGGGAGGCCTGGGGGCCACCCCCGAAGACCTGGACCGCCTGGTGGCCTGCTCGCGGGCGGTGCCTGAGGACGCCAAGCAGCTGGCCTCCTTCCTGCATGGCAACGCCTCGCTGCTCTTCAAACGGACCAAGGCCTCTGTCCCAGGGCCAGAGGGGGGTGGCCCCCTGCACCCCAACCCCACCGACAAGGCCAGCAGCATCCAGTCCCGGCCCCTGCCCTCACCCCCCAAGTTCACCTCCCAGGACTCTCCTGAAAACAGCGAGGGGGGCTGGATGGAGGACTATGACTACGTGCACCTGCAGGTGGGTGCTCCTGGGCCCCAGGGAGGGCCCCCGATCCCCCCACAAAAGGCTTTCACGGCCAGAGGTAGACGTGGGTCCTGGCAAGGTCTTGGTGAGTCCCTGTGCCCTCCTCACTCTCCAGGCCAGCTGGGCCCCTGGAGTCCCACCCTCCCTGTCTCAGGCCCTTGGACCCATGTGGCCGCACCATCAGGGGTCTGGCAGTGCCCCTCAGGGATGGCTGCTGGTCACCTGCAAGGGCAGGGCTTCTCGGGCGCCCGCGCCTTGTCCTGTTTGGAGAGGCGAATCCTGAAGTACAAGCAAAAGCAGAGATCCTAGCAGGAGAGGGGTAACAGCGAGGTGACAGACAGTGGGCCTGGCTGGGCCTTTGAATGGAGGCCTGGGTGCTGGCCGAGTGGGCGTCCCAGGGACAGCGGTCAGGGGTGGGCGGGCAGTACAGGGTCTGCACGTGATTCCCGCCGTGGGGGCAGGGCGGGGCGGCGGGGCCTGACCGCGTGCACGCCCGCCCTGTCCTCACCCGAGCCGGCGCGTGGCCGCGTGGCGGGTGCCCTTCAGAGGGCTGGATCTGAAGGAGGCCCGGGGCCCTGCTGCCGAGCCCAGAGCCCCGCCCTCACTCCGCGCGTGGCCGCAGCGCCCCCGGTGGCCGCTGGCCTCACTGCACCCCCTGGCCTGGGCGCTGCGGCTCAGCCCCATCCTGTGTCTCCCCTCCAGGGGAAGGAAGAATTCGAGAAGACCCAGAAGGAGCTGCTGGAAAAGGGCAGCATCGTGCGGCAGGGGAAGGGCCAGCTGGAGCTGCAGCAGGTGAGGGCGCCCAGGCTCGCAGCCTCTCCTGGCACTGTCCTCTTGAGAGTCTGTTTTGCTAGCTGACCCTCCGGGGCTCCCCAGACCCTCCCCACCCTGCTCTCCCGCAAAGCTGTCCCCAGGTGTCAGCAGGGTTTGTGTAGGTTATTGTCAGTCACCGTGTCAGGTATCTTAGCACACGCAGACAAACGTGAAAGCAAAGAAGCCACTCACCCTCGGGGGCAGTCGCCATGCTCTGGGGCTGGTTTCCGTTCCTGCTCCGGCCTTGGAAGGGTCCTGCATCCGTGGCTGAGACGTGAATGAGAACAGTTACATCTCCTTTCATCTCAGGACGTTTCTGTGGCATTAAATATTGACCATAAATTGTTTTTTAAAGTTAACCTACATCAGTTATATTTGAATGTTTACTTTGTACCCAGTCTTTTTATTGTGAAAAACACTGCTGTGTTTATCTGAGGACGTAGAATTTTCCTCATATGTTGGCTTGTTTCCATAGAATAGGAAAGGGATTTTTTTTTTTAGGGAGTTTTATGCTGATTATGGAGATTTTAAAAATTAAAATACAGTCTGGTAAAAAATCAACATGGAAGATATCACCCAGAAAGTTTCCCTCATTTCCCATTCCTTGAGCATGGGGGAGGGTGGTCGAGGAGAGAGCCCACCAGGTTCACCCTGAGACCGGGGACTTGGGGTGTGGTTTTCAAAGCCACGTTTCCCCAGCTGCAAAGTAGGGGACATAGTTATGTCCATCTTGGGTCAGTGTGAGAATTATATGCAAGCCTCAGGAGGTGCTGGGCACCCAGAACATGTGCAGTCGAAGTATAGATGTTAATGACTGGCTGTGAAAGGAGTCTCCACTGACTTGGGAGATGGACATATGCTTTGTCTTCTCTGCCTTCTGCTGTGCTCTTGCAGCATTTTTTTAACCAGACTCGTGTTGGTGGACATTTAGTTTGTTGCCAGAGTTACTTTTGTAAATAAATCTGTGCTGTCTACAGATCTCTTCACATACCTGGTCAACCACTTAGATAAATTACTAGAAGCTGAAATAAAAGGAGCGTGTTTGAGAAACTAAAGAACTTGAGAGGGGCATAGGAACATAAAATGTGTTGACAGGAGTATTTGTTGTTCCATGTCCACATCAGTGAGGATGGTGGTGGGAGACCCCACCGCCACCAAATACCTACCTGTGGAGTGCAGGCTGAATAAAGTGCGGCCATTCGGACAGTAGAATAGGACGTAGCTGTTAAGAATCTGTCAAAGATTGAGAAGGACTCACTGGAGATAAAGCCGAAAAAATTAGCATATTCTCACGCTGGACAAGAGAACCAAATGAGTTTCACCAAGTAGCCAGCTAAGAGGGAAAATCAGGGTTTCAAGTGCTAGGAAGGGTCAGTGTCACACTGGTTTGCTAATTAAATAAAGCCTGAAACCTGAGTCTCTGCAGGGCTGGTCACGGCTACCCAGTCAGAACCAGCTTGGGGTGAGGACTTACCAGTCCACACCGCTAACACCCAGGCCAGAGCTGCTGCTGGTGGGGATTTTTATCACATGGCTTATGTGTACTCACTAACAGGAAGTGAGCAGCCCATTATTGTTGAGTGTTAAAGGTAGGTTATAATATGTGTATATAGTTAATATATATTTTAGGCTATATATATATTTAATATATGTATATATCAGTTCAGTCACTCAGTTGTGTCCGACTCTTTGCGAACCCATGAATCGCAGCACGCCAGGCCTCCCTGTCCATCACCAAGTCCCGGAGTTCACTCAGACCATCAAGTCAGTGATGCCATCCAGCCATCTCATCCTCTGTTGTCCCCTTCTCCTGCCTCCTCCTACCCCCAATCCCTCCCAGCATCAGTCTTNCACTCAGTTGTGTCCGACTCTTTGCGAACCCATGAATCGCAGCACGCCAGGCCTCCCTGTCCATCACCAAGTCCCGGAGTTCACTCAGACCATCAAGTCAGTGATGCCATCCAGCCATCTCATCCTCTGTTGTCCCCTTCTCCTGCCTCCTCCTACCCCCAATCCCTCCCAGCATCAGTCTTTTCCAATGAGTCAACTCTTAGTACACTATATGTTTCCAGTTTTTATCTTTTCCTGGGGTTGTGGGCAGGGAGGGAAGGCCGTTTGTAGGATCTTAATTCCCGACCAGAGATCAAACCTGCACCCACTGCAATGGAAGCATAGTCTTAACCATGGGGCCACCAGGGAAGTCCTCCAATTTTCTAATTCAAGAGGGAAAGGGACTATTTGTGTTTAAAGGAAAATTCCTTTGTAGAATATTCACTAGTTATGGGTGGGAATTTTTTCTGAAATAGGCAAATAATATGACCTTTTGGTTTTTCCTTAACATTTTTATTGTGAGAGATTTAATACATGTATAAAATTGAAGAAAATAACCCCCCAGGTAAGCTCATTGGAGAAAAGGAGCCCCAGGCTTCCCTAGCCCATCATTCTCAGGGCAGCGACTTGTCTACCACATTGTTGTGAAGGCCTTACATCGTTTCATCTGCAAATACTTCAGTGTATAGTTCTAAAAGGATAATTCACCAGAGATTTAACAGATTTCAGGGTGCATGTTACTCTAGGTGATAACTCTCTTCTCTTCTGCTTCGTGTATTTGAATCTTTTCACACTGCATACGTTAAGGAGAATTTTTTTTTTTAACTTTTCATTTTGAAATACTTAGAGATTGATGGGAAGTTGGAAAGAAGGTGTCAAGTGCGTTCCCTTCTCCCAGTCCCCCAGGGATGGCATCTGAGGTAACTGGACAGCAGCATCCAAACGAGGAGACCACGACCCCTCACCCCGCCGCCGCTCAGCTGGCCCCTCTCTAGCATTTTTGTCTTTTCAAAGACGTGACACACATGGCCTGCCACCTCTTGAGATGAGTGGGAAGGCCGTCTGGAGAATGTCTGAGGGCAGGCTGGGCGGGTGGGGCCGGGGAGGCCAGTGCGGGCCTCTGACTGGGGGCCCTCGCTCTCCCGCTGGGCTTTGTCCTTTCGCTCCATGGCCTGCTTTTCACTCTGCTGTCCCTCTCTCCCAGCTGAAGCAGTTCGAGCGGCTGGAGCAAGAGGTGTCGCGGCCCATAGAGCACGACCTGGCCAGCTGGACGCCGGCTCAGGCTGCGCTGCCGGGACGGCCAGGCGGCCTGGGGCCTTCGGACCGGCAGTTGCTGCTCTTCTACCTGGAGCAGTGCGAGGCCAACCTGACCACGCTGACCAACGCCGTGGACGCCTTCTACACCGCCGTGGCCACCAACCAGCCGCCCAAGATCTTCGTGGCGCACAGCAAGTTCGTCATCCTCAGCGCGCACAAGCTGGTGTTCATCGGGGACACGCTGTCGCGGCAGGCCCAGGCGGCTGACGTGCGCAGCCAGGTGACACACTACAGCAACCTGCTGTGCGAGCTGCTGCGCGGCATCGTGGCCACCACCAAGGCTGCCGCCCTGCAGTACCCGTCGCCTGCCGCTGCCCAGGACATGGTGGACCGGGTCAAGGAGCTGGGCCACAGCACCCAGCAGTTCCGCCGCGTCCTGGGCCAGTTGGCCGCCGCCTGAGTGCCGCCCACGGAGGGGCAAGGGCAGGAGGGCAGGGCGTCACGGCCCAGAGAGCTGCCGCGCCGCGCGGGGCCAGGCGCCCAGACTGCGCAGGGCAGCGTGTGTATTTATGATGGGCCAGGAGGTAGGGCGGGCCTCCCGGCGGAGCCCCAGCAGAGCCGAGGCCATGAGGGCTAGCGGTCTCTCCCGAGCGCACTGCGGGCCCAGGGGGCCCAGGCTGGGGTCCATAGGCCTCACCACCCACACGGCCTCAGGGGACCCCTTGGGCTGACTAGTGAGGGGGCCACGTCCCCCTGACAGGGCAAGCGTGGCTGGGGGTATGTTCTCTGCACCAGGAGAAAACCCTAAGAAACTATTTTTCATTATTGATTTTCCAATCATTTGACTAATAGTCTACATTTAAATAAAATTTAAAATGAAAAGCACCCTCCTGAGGTATGAGAGTCAAGGCGGCCAGGTGGGAAGGCAGGTGTGCCACAGGTGGGCTGCCAGGTTGAGGGGTTTCCAGGGGTTTCAGGCTGAAGCTGTGAAAAGGGTGAAGAGAAAGTAGGTCTCTTCAAAAGAAAATGAAGGCCTGGGGGAGCAGGGCTGGGCCTGGAGAGGAGGTGGGGAGCCCGGGCTGCTGGAAGGAGGCTGAAGAGCAGCGTCCGGCGGAGCCCTGCGGCCAGAAAGGCTCAGCGTGTGTGTGGCCAAGGGCACAGCCAGCGCCGAGGTCTGATGGAAAAACACCCTGGTTCCCGGCAATGGCCACGGGGAAGGCGGGTGCAGGGGCGGGAGCTGCTCCGGGAGCCAGTGAGCCGTCCTGGGGCCCCCACATCTAAAGGCAGAGAACCCCCCACTGCAGGCACCCCTGGGGGACATAGGACTCTATGCAGAGAAACCCTCTTTCACAGCTCTTGTCCAGAACTTAGCCCTTAGGAGTTCTTAATTTCAGCTTGTGGAACTTCTCCAGAAGTGTTCCATCTGAATTACACTGAGACTTGGCTTCCAAGTTGGGAGGTAGGGGACCAGTGCCTGCTAAGCTGCTTCCGTCATGTCTGACTCTTTGTGGACTCTACTCCCCGTGGACTGTAGCCCACCAGGCTCCTTTGTCCATGGGATTCTCCAGGCGAGAACACTGGAGTGGGCTGCCGTGCCCTCCTCTTGCGAGGGGACCAGCTGTCATCGTGGTGCATGTGAATCTGGGCCTCACTCCCCATCTCTGTGAAGAAGGGCATAGGGCTGGGCAATCTGCCAGCCCTCCCAGCTCTGAACTCCAGAGGGTCCTCAGGAAGGGCGGCCACCCTCCCACCCTTCATCCAGCCCAGTGAAGACGCAGAGGTGAAGATGCAAGCAGTTTTATTTGGGTTTTACACAGATGGGAGCTGGGGTGGGGCAGAGGCTCAATTGGCCTCCAGAACTTCAAGAATCCAGGGAATGAACTTGGTGACCCGGGCATACACGCCAGGTAAGAATGGGCTACACCGGCTGCTGCCCCAGGACACAATGCCCGCCAGGGTCCAGGCTCCATCCTTCTGGCAGACCAGGGGGCCACCTGAGTCGCCCTGCAGGAGGAGACAGGACTTGTGTCCAAGCCAGAAAGAAGGTGCCAGGGCCCTGCTGTGCCCAGACCTGGCCTAGTCCAGGGGATGCAGACTAAGGGCAAGTGGGGGCCCAGAGGTTGTGCACAGACACTCAGGCCTGCTCAGATGGCAGCTCTGCCCCCTACTCCTGAGGGGCCTGGGGCGGGGGGTGGGGGGGCGGTGCTGATCCTCTCAGCCTGCCTATCACCTGTAAAATGGGTGGAAATGTCCATCTTGTGCAGTTGCTATGAAATTAAATCCCTCTGGAAGCACCATACCACGCCTGGTCAGAGCCAGCTCTCACCAGGGGCCTCTGATAGTGCTGGTCCATGCCTTCACTGGGACACCGGGCAGGGCATGAGGGTAAGGAGGTCGTGGCAGAGGGGACGGCCCTCCTGGCCTGACCAGGGGGGACCCTGTGAGGGTGGGCAGGGTAGCAGGCAGTACCATGCAGGAGGAGATGCCGCTGGCCCCCGCACAGATCATCACGTCAGTGATCTTGCTGCCCCAGAACTCTCTGCAGTCGGCGTTAGACAGGATGGGCAGGGTGGCCTGCTGCAGCTTGTCAGGGGTATCGAAGGCTAGAAGGACAGAGGGCGTGGGGTCAGGGCCCAGGGAGAGGAGACCAGCGCCCACCGGAACCCTGCCCTCTCACGGTGTGGTCCTCCTCCATCACGACAACCGTGGGTGCTGAGCCAAGAGTCTGGGAGGCGGTCCCTCTCCAGTTCCACATCAGGCAATGCGTCTGCGCTCCCAGCACAGCTGGACAAACAAGTCCTGGGCCAGCCAGGCCCTGCATGTGGGCGGAGGGGCCATCCCTCCTCCTCAGTCCTCCTCTGCCTCTGGACGCTGGGGGGACCCATGAGGGAGCACCTCCCTGTTCTGCCCTTTCTTGGCTGCTCGCGTTGTGTTAAAGGACCAGCTGGTAGGCTGTGGCCGTGGTGGAGGAACTTAGGACCCAAGGAAGAGCCTGAGGAGGCAGACTTCAGGGATGCTGGGCACACCCACCCTTCTCACTCTACCTCCATGCAGATTAGAGGGGGTGACACTTAGGTTCTGGAACTTAGGTGTTTCTTTGGAAACTATTTAGGTATATATTGTTTGTTTTTATTTTTGCTTGACAGGTTTTTAATTAAGAGGGTTAAGTGGACTTCCGCAGTGGGTCAGACGGTAAAGCGTCTGCCTACAATGCCGGAGACCAGGGTTCAATCCCTGGGTCGGGAAGATCATCTCAAGAAGGAAATAGTTACCCACTCCAGTACTCTTGCCTGGAAAATCCCATGGACAGAGGAGCCTGGTGGGCTACAGTCGAGGGGGTCGCAAAGAGTCGGAGACGACTGAACGACTTCACTTTAGCTTTCTTTAAGTAAAGAAACGGAAGGTTGATTGTTGGGATTTACGATTGTGCTCAGGACTTAGCTGGAAGCACAGAAGGAGTCTGGGCCCTGAGCAGTCCTCACGGACACTCACCATTGTACCGGGTCTTGCCCCAGCCGGTGACGGTGCACAGGGAGCCCTCGGGGAAGCTGGTGCCGGCGCTAGGCAGGCAGACGGGGGCCACGGCTGCGGAGAGGCGGGCGGGCGCCGCCAGCTTCAGCAGGGCCACGTCGTTGCGCACGGTGCGCAGGTCCCACTGCGGGTGTTCGAAGACCTGCACAGGACGGCGGGGGCTGGGCAGGCCACAGGGGCGGGGCCACGGGGGGCGCAGGCGTGCGATTGAGGGGTGGGGGTGCAGAGGGTGTTGAGGGAACACAGATGGGGCTGAACAGACCAAATGGGGACAGTGGCATGTGACATATTTTGCATTTTCCTACAATGAGCAAAACAACCTTGAGTGTTTGTAAAGGAGCTGTGTTTGGGAAGAACAGAAAGTCGGTCTAGAGAGGTGCCGGCAGGGTGAAGCGCAGCCGCTGGTCAGGGTCCTCAAGTCCACGACGCCCCCCAGCACCCCGTCCTCCCACCACACCACCCACCCACCGTGAGTACCTCGGCGACCCTCAGCACCTGGCCGGCCTCCTCCTCGGAGCCCTGGTCGGACACCCCGGCCACCACGAGGTGACCCTTCCTAAAAAGGAAGCCACAGGAGCACAGGCTCACAGCTGCCCCCGCAGAGGCCTGGGCGCTGTGCCAGGTGGGCGAGCCCACCCCGGCTGCCCAGTCGTGCGGGGCCCCCAGGCACCCCTGTTCTCCCTGGGCCTCAGTTTCTCCACCTGTACTGTGAAGGCGGAGGCCCAGACCTGCTGTCCTGGACCAAGCTGGGGTCTGGAGGCCGGGGTGCTGGCTGGGGTTGGGGGGTGGGGGGGCTTTTTCTGGAGACTGTTCTGCCTGCAGGTGGGGAACAAGAGCAGCCGCCACCAACCCCTTGCCACCCACCCGCAGGAGCCCCACGCCCACTCCCCGAGCCTGCTTGGGGCTGGGAGGTAAAGGGGGTCCCTTTGATCAGGTGAAGTGGGGCCTCACCTGACCCCGCAGTGGGCGGCGGTGACCACCCAATCCTCACTGATGAGGGAGCCCCCGCAGAAGTGGAACCCGGAGCTGGTCTGGGGAGGGGATGGGAGAGAGTCAGCCTTGCCTCTCCCACCTCAGCCCCCTCTGTCTAACCTGCCCCTCCTCAGCAGCCCCTCACCTGCAGGGACACCTGCCAGGGCCAGGAGCCGGGCACCGCGTCCTCCCCATTGACAATCCTGGAGAGGCCGCTCAGCACAGGGTCGATGGCGGGGACCCCGCAACCTGAGGGGCAGAGGTGGGGTGGCTGGCCTGCAGATGGTGCCTCAGGGGGGATCAGGGTGCAGACGCAGCCCTTCCAGGCCTCCGCGGCACCCTGGCACCCAGAGTTTTGTTTGCTGCAAGACATTTAGCCCCCTCCCGGCCAGCTGGCAGCTGCCCTTAGGCACTCCTGTGGACGGTCCCTGAAGCGAAGGGTCTTTGCCGTTGGGGCCCAGGCTCCCTGGCCTGCTGTGTGCCCTGAGGGGAGTGTCTGTCCCCTCTGAGCCCAGGATCCTTTCCCAGAGGCTGGGATGTCCTGTGTGAGTCCTGGGTGCTCTTGTGACCTCTGAGTCTTCAGGGGGAGCAGCTTTGGGTGAGGGTATTACCTTGTACTTTGGCCACCTGATGCAAAGAACTGACTCACTGGAAAAGACCCTGATGCTGGGAAAGACTGAAGGCGAGAGGAGAAGGAGGCAGCAGAGGATGAGATGGTTGGAGGGCATCACGGACTCAATGGACATGAGTGTGAACAAATTCTGGGAGATGGTGAAGGATAGGGAAGCCTGGTGTGCTGCAGTCCGTGGGACAGCAGAGTCGGACACAACTTAGTGGCTGAACAGTTGCCGTGGGCGGGGTGGCACCAGCCCAGAAGTGTGTCCAGACCCAGAGGGCGGAGGGGCCGGGCAAGATAGGTGGGCCTGGGGAACATCCCTGAGGCAGAACGCACATGGCTTGGTGGCGTGTTTGGAGGGTGGAGCCCAGAACACCCCAAGGCTTCTGAGCGAATGGAGGAGACCAGATCAGAAGTCCAAGGGACCTCCAGGTGGCAGGGGGCCCCAGGCCCAGCGGAGGAGTGGGGAGCCAGGGGTAGGTGCCCAAGGAGGGTCAGAAGGGCACCTGGAAGGGTGGGCAGCAGGGCTGGTTCAAGGTATGAGGACTCAGACCCTCGCGTCCCCTGCTTCTGGGGCTGGGGGCCAGGGTGGGGGCGAGGCTTGGCCTGGGTCTGCCAGGCCTGCCTGAACCCTGCACTTACCGAAGCTGCTGCCGAAGAGGAAGAAGCCCAGGACAACCCAGAGAAGGGCCATGGCGTGCGGCTCAGCAGGAGCGATGCGGTCTGCCCGAGGGACCCCCGATATATTGCCCTAGCCCACCAATCGTAGCCTGCCTCACCGTCCCCTCCTTATCAGAAGACCTTGGGCTGAGAAGCACCTGACTGCAGCGCGGGCCTGGGAAAGAGACAGCCCTTGGGGGCCACTCCTGGGAAAGTTTCCTGGAGTCACAAGTGTGTGGGGCCAGCACCGGACTCCACCCCCAGGTGCCCCCTCCCTGGGGCAGGCCTTGAGCACAGGAGCCAAGGGTCGATGGTGAGGACCCTGTAGTGGGAGGCCACTCGTGGGAGGTGGACTAACAAGGGGCCCTCCTGGACACCGCCTGCCACCTGGTTCAGTGAAGGTCCAAGTTTAGGAGAAGAACGAACTCCCAGAAACCCCAGCACAGGACACAGACACCATCAACATGTCTTCCACTGGTTTATTGAGGCTATGTAGGAGCAAGGTTGGCAGGGAGGCCAGCTGAGACTGGGGGCTCAGTTGGCGGCCAGGGTCTGCTGCACCCAGTCGACGAGAGCAGTGACGCGGGCATACACGCCGGGGGTGGACGTGGAGCAAGTACTGCTGCCCCAGGACACGATGCCCACCAGGGTCCAGGCTCCATTCTTCTTGCAGACCAGGGGGCCACCAGAGTCGCCCTATAGGACAGGGAGGAGGGGGCTTGGAGCTGGCAGCCCAGACTCATGAACGTTGTTCCTAGCACCCAGTCCCAGGCCAGACAGCCAGTGGAAGCTCTGCTACTGCTGCTAAGTCACTTCAGTCGTGTCCGACTCTGTGTGACCCCATAGATGGCATCCCACCAGGCTCCCCCGTCCCTGGGATTCTCCAGGCCAGAATACTGGAGTGGGCCGCCATTTCCTTCTCCAGTGCATGAAAGAGAAAAGTGAAAGTGAAGTCGCTCAGTCTGTCCGACTGTTAGCGACCCCATGGACTGCAGCCCACCAGGCTACTCCGTCCATTGGATTTTCCAGGCAAGAGCACTGGGGTGGGGTGGGGTGGAAGCTCAGCACATTCATATCAGAAGGACTGTGAAAGAAACTTCAGCAGCTCCTGTGGTTTGTGCCCCTGGAAATCTGGGTCACCCCCTGGGGTCCTATAACAGAGGCTCAATACAGCAGGTTTGATTGACAGGAGGAAAGTACAGGTGTTGCTGGCCATGGGGCCACAGGGAGAGAGGAAGGTCTGCCAGGCCCCTTCGAGAGCCTTTAGGGCCACCATGCTCTGCTGCCCAGGCTGTGCACTGCACAAAGTCAGGAGGTGCCACTGCTCAGACACAGATATCAAGGGCATCTTGTAACATGGGGCTTGAAGCTCTGAGAGCAGAGCCCCCTGCTCTAGTACCCCTCTGCTGAGGTCACCGAGGGGTCTCCAGGAGCTCTGTCTTCCCAACTACTCCGGCAGGAATGCTCCGGAAGAGAATGGCAAGCCCTGAAAGAGAGCTGCCTACAGCTTCCATTTCCTCCGTCTTTGCCCAAGCCCTTGGCCTGAACCCCTCCCCACCCCGAGGCTGGGAGGCCCTACCATGCAGGAGGAGACACCGCTGGCTCCCGCACAGATCATGGCACTGGTGATCTTAGTGCCCCAGTATCTCTTGCAGCTGGTGTTGGACAGGAGGGGCAGGGATGCCTGCTGCAGCCGGTCAGGGGTGTTGGCATCTGGAAGGGCAGGGCAGGTGGTCAGCGACTGTGCTCCCCACCTCCCAGCCAGCCCACCCGTGGTCACCTCTCACTCACTGGTGTATCGGGTCAGGCCCCAGCCTGTGGTGGCGCACATCGTTCCGGCGGCGAAATTGTCGCTGGCGCTGGGCAGGCACACGGCGGACACAGTCTGGGAGAAGCTCGCAGCCGTGGACAGCTTCAGCAGGGTGATGTCGTTGTTGATGGTTAACGAGTTGTAGTTGGAGTTCTTGAAAACCTGTGTGTGTATGTGGGGCGGGGGGAGACAAACAGCCACCGTTGGGGTCTGGGGAGAAGTCGCGGAGGGAAGAAGCTGGCAGCGTCGGGAGACCCCTCGTGGCATCAGCGCCCCTCCCTGGACGACAACCTGCTCCACTCGGCAGCTCCTTCTGTGGCCCCAGGAACCCCAGCCCAGGCTCAAGGTGCAGGCCTTCCCTTCCTGGAGTCTCGCACACCTGGCCTTCTGCTTTGCTCCATCATGATGGGGTATCGGGGTAACCGAGGAGAGCTGGAGTGTCTGGGACTTAGTGTGGGCGGCCACTCCCGGGGGACCGCCCTACCTGGGGTCACACCTGGATGACCCTGGGGGCCATCATACCTTGGCAATCTTCAGCTTCTGGATGCTCTCAGAGCTTGAGCCCTGGTCAAACTCCCCAGCCACGACCACATCGGAGGTTCTGAAGAGAGCCAGAGAAAAGAGAGGTTCCTGCTGGAGGCGGGTAGGTGGGGCACGGAGTGCGCACGGCGTCGGGGCACGCGTGTGTGGGTGTCTGCGTGTCTTTGTGCATGTGCTCACAGGGGTGTGCTGTGAGTCGGAGCTTGAAGCTCGGAGTCTCCACTGTGCAGTCTCGCTTGCCTCGTGTTTTAGACCAAGGACCTGGGTTTGCTGCACATCTCAAAATTAGAACCTGGGAGGCGGGCAGCCAGACGTGGAAGCCGCAGCTCAGGCTGCTGAGCATGCGGAGCGGCCTCGGGGCAGGCAGGTGAGAACCTCGGGGTTGGGGCTCGAAGCCTACTAGTTGTCCAGCTTGGCTAGGGGCAGCCTGCCCTCCGCTTCAGGGGAGACCCTCGCCTGGGAGAGAAGGAGACCCCGGGGGAGGAGAAACAAACAAAAAGAAACTGGGAAATGGCATTAAAGGGCAAGACCTCAATGCTGGAAGAAACCACCCCAAAGGGTTTCCTGGGGACCCTGGGCCCTCACGTGACACCGCAGTGGGCAGCGGTGACCACCCAGTTCTCGTTGATGAGGGAGCCCCCGCAGAAATGGAAGCCGGAAGAAACTGGGAAATGGCATTAAAGGGCAAGACCTCAATGCTGGAAGAAACCACCCCAAAGGGTTTCCTGGGGACCCTGGGCCCTCACGTGACACCGCAGTGGGCAGCGGTGACCACCCAGTTCTCGTTGATGAGGGAGCCCCCGCAGAAATGGAAGCCAGTCTTGTCCTGGAGGAGGATGGGGAGGGTCAGCACGTGCTGGACACCAGCAGCACTGACTCGGGCAGCGGGCCCCTGCCCACCAGACCCCCCATTTCCTCCCCCTTCACACACAGAACCCCGCTCACCTGCAGGGACACCTGCCAGGGCCAGGAGCCGGGGACAGCTTCTTCCCCGTTGACGATCCTGGCGAGGCCACTCAGCACAGGTTGGATGGCAGGGACCCCACAGCCTCAGGAGGGAGGATGGGGTGAGGAGTGGAGGCCAAGGTCTCACCCAGGACCCATGGCTCCAGGAATACCCCAGGGACAGCACAGGCCTATGTGAGTCTCAGGCCCAGCAGACCAAGTGCCACGTGGCAGCAGCGCCAGAGCATGGGCTAGGAGGCTGGGCTCTGTGGGTTTGAACCCAGCCCTATCACCCCACCCAGCTTACTCACTCCGAGTCTCAGTTTTCCCATCAGCAAAATGGGGATCTTACAGTTGGCAACCTCACAGAGTTGGTATATAATAAAGCTGAAAGATGCTTTGACTACTAAGGCAAAGCAGGCACTTACTCTGTTCCTGACACACAAGTTTAAAAGTTTAAAAGTGCTGGTTCAGGGCCTGAAAGAGCTGATGAGGGCCAAGCCACACCCACCCACTTGTTCATCCTCTGAGCCTGCTTGGGAGCCATTAACTCTTCACAGAACTTTCTGGCCCTCTGGAACTGCTCCCCCTCCTTGAACAGGGTCCACCCTCCTTGCACATAGGAAGGTCCACCTGCACTCTGGAGACTTCAGACTGGATGGTGTGGTCCAGTCTTCCCAGCATCCTCATTCTAGAGATGTGAGACTCAGACAGGGAGAAAGACCCGCTCGGGCTCACACCAACAATGCATGGCTGAACTGGGAGCAGGGCCCCCGCTGCCCTTTGCTAATCTGGGGGTTGGTGGAGCCAGCACCCCTTCCAACAGTGGGTGAAAGGGGAGACAGCCTTTCTGGCCTTTGCCTGCCCAGGTACTTACCAAAGGCTGTGCCCAGGAGGGCACAGCAGGAGAGAAGCCAGAGGAAGTTCATGGTGCTGCCTTCAGAGAGGTGTGGGGTGCCTGCTGCAGGGCTCCCTATTATATTCCTGTGCACCAGGCTGTTATCTGAAGACCTTGATGTGATAATCCCTTTCCTGGGCATGTGCCCCACTGGGTAGGATGTGCCAGAGCAGGGCTGGCATCAGGGCCTGGGATGGCAGCAGCTGCAACCATGGCCGAGTTTGGGCCAGTGAGAACAGTAAAGGTGGGGCTGAACAAGGTGGCCCTTGACCAGCTAAGGGGAAAGGACAGTCAGGTTTCCTCCTCCAGGCCCTGCTTCTGGAAGGGCCCTTTGAGCAGCAGCCAGGTCTGGGCAGGATGTGAGCCCCCGTTCAGTCTCTCATAGTCTGGAGGACCTTGGACAAGTAATTGAGTTGGTCTGCAGTTGTTCAGTACCCCATAGGCAGTGTGGTCAAGTAGGAGGAGGGGCAGGGACCGCAGCATGGTGAGGGCTTGGGTGACTGGTGGGCTGAGGATGCTCCCCTGGTCTCGAAATGGCCAAGAAGGCTCACTGAAGGCTCAGTGTCAGTGCAGTCACNGTACCCCATAGGCAGTGTGGTCAAGTAGGAGGAGGGGCAGGGACCGCAGCATGGTGAGGGCTTGGGTGACCGGTGGGCTGAGGATGCTCCCCTGGTCTCGGAATGGCCAAGAAGGCTCACTGAAGGCTCAGTTCAGTGTCAGTGCAGTCACACGAGCTGTGTGCCGCATGGTTCAGAGGGCAAGCCACCCACTGCCTGTTCATGTGGAGCCAGGCCCCCCAACCAGGCATCTTGCCCTTAGAATTGAGCACATGGCATCCAAAGGCAGGACTGGGCTCAGGGCCAGCCAGGGGGCCCTGCCGTTGTCCCTGCAAGAGCTGGTGGAGGCTGCACCAGGTGGAAAAGCAGGAGGCAAGGAGGCCTATTTCCGGTGGGCAGTAGGACCCTTTCCCAGCAACTGGAAAACTGGGGAGTGAGAAATTTGAAGGTGAGGCCATTAGGCACAGGACAAGCACCCCAAAACACACGAGTAAAACATTATCTCATGGCTATTTTTCATTTCCATTGCACTGGTGACTGTAGTGTGGTGGTTCACAGGTTTTGGCACAAAACAGCTGTGGGGGCCTTGGGCAAGTTACTTAGCCTCTCTGATCCCTTTTGAAGTATTAATACGTAAAATGGGGATGCTTAGAGTACAGGTCCTACTTCATGAAAGGCCTGGCCCATCTTCAGCAGTGCTGGACCTAACCAGACCTAACCTAATGCACGTTGGTCAGCCCTGGTATTTTTCCTTCTTGACTTGCCAGTGGGGTCTTCGTGCTTTCTAAGGGACTGCCAGTGACAGGAAGGGACGGCCACAATGCATTAGGTGGGAAAGCAGGGCATGAAACAGAATGCAGAATGTGGGCCCCGTGCATATGACACCCACCACCTGTTCAAGTTCATCCATCTTATCAACCAGAGCTTACCAGGCTGCCACTGGAACAGAACAAACAAAAGAAAGAAACACAAAGTCCTGCCTTACGAGCCTACGTGGGAAAGGAGTGGGGAGTTTATGGAACGGTTTGAAAACACACACACACAGTAAAATATACATTACCACCAGCCAAGGAGTTATAATCATTGTTGTTGTTATTCTTACTAATACCAAGGCAGCAGGGCCCCACTCCGAGGGAGACATTAACCTGTGATCTACCAGTCTGCTAGCTGTCTGGGTAGGCCCGGTGTCGAGGCACAGGGAGCAGGAGGGCACAGGCCTACTGGAGCGAGCCTGGATGGCAGCAAGCTCCGGGAGGGCACGAGGCAGGGGGAGGGGCCAGGGGCCGCTGGAGGGGGCCCTGGTGAAGCACAGATGCGAGGAGGCAGCCGCCGAGCCTGAGTGGGCTGGGTCGCGGCCGGTGGGAGAGCACGACCGGGGCCGACCCGTGGCGGTGGCCTTGGGAGCCGACAACCGGCCCGGACCCTGCGGGCGCCGCGCCCCCTGTGCGCGGGCGGCGGCGATCTGGGAAGTCGCGCAGCTGCAGGGCGGGCCGGGCCAGGCCGGGCGGATCCCTCTGGAGGCGTGGCTAAGGCGGGCCGGGGCGGGATTAAGGCTGGACCCCTCTGTGGGCGGGGCTAAAGCGGGCCAGGGCGGGACTAAGGCTGGACCCTTCTGTGGGCGGGGCTAAAGCGGGCCGGGGCGGGATTAAGGCTGGACCCCCCTGGGGGCGGGGCTAACGCGGGCCGGGGCGGGGCAAGCGGTGCCCTCCCGCGCGCGCCCTTGAGACTGCGCGCTCTGCCCGCCCCGCCCAGACACAGGACTCCTGAGGGCGTAGTGTTTTTTCACAACCCCGACTTCTCGTCTCTGGACCTTTTCCCTCCGCGTGGAACAGCCGCCGCCCTCCCGGCCCCGGCTGCAGCGGTGGGCTCCTCCTCACAGGTTGGAGGCCGGGGTCTTTGGACCCCGAGGTTGTCTGGCCAACCCAGTCAGTGTACAGTGAAGAGCCTTTTCCTGTGTTCCCTTTGCCGCGAATACTTGTCTGGCCCGTCCCGGTGTCTGAAACCTTGCGTAGACTCCCAGAGCCCAGACAAACGCCCAGGGGGAGGTACGGCCCCGGCCGCGGGTAGTCTTCCTGTCAGAAAGCCTTCACTCTGCACCTGTTCGCTCTAGAATGTTCGGGGGGCCGTGCGGGTTCCAGCCCGCGGACAGGTGTGCCTCAGGGACCGTCCCTCACGGCAGGAGACGGGGCCGCCCGGGAGCCCGGGTCAGCGGGCGGGGGCCCGGCCGCCTCCTGGGTTTGGCCCCGCGCGGGGTCGTGTCAGGGCTAGGGCCGCGCCTCTGGAACTGTGCCCTCTTCCTCCAGGCGGCACCTCAGAAGGCAATCTCCTCAGGTTGGGGAGCTCCTCTTGAGGGGGTCAAATCCCAACCCTCTTTACCATCAAAGGTAAGATATACTGAATACAGTTTGCCCATGGTGAAACGCACAGATCCAAAGTGAGCAGTTAAGTGCTGACACATGTAGATGATAGTGTAACAGACCCCACAGCCAGGATGTAAGATGATAGCATCACTCCGCAGTTTCCTCGTGCCTATGTCCATCTTCCCCCTCTCGGAGGCAACCAGCAACCACTGTCCCGATGTCTTTCACCATAGATTAGTTTTACCTGTTCTAGAAATTTATACTCATGGAGCCATACAGTATGCTGTCTTTGTGTCTGGATTCTTTCACTCTACCAGATGTCTTCCTGAGTGTGTCAGCAGTGTGTTCCTTTGTATTGCTGAGTGGTGTTGCACTTCATAAGTACATAACACTTAAAAAAAAAATCTTTTTGAGGTATAGTTGCTTTGCAATATTGTGTAATACACCACACTTAAAAATAACTTTTTTCTTTTTAATCTTTTGGCCATGCTGCTTGACATGTAGGATCTTAGTTCCCCAACCAGGGATGGAATTCACACCCCCTGCTTTGGCAAGGCAGAATCTTAACCACTGGACCGCCAGGAAAGTCTCATACACCACACAGTATGTACCCATTCTCTTGCTGGGACATTTGGGCTGTTAGCCATCTATCATCCCACTCGGTTTTTTGCTCCATGAAGTGATTCTCAGCCCTAAACACAGGCAGGAAAGAAATGCAGGTTTCTTTATTTTGCTATTACAGATTGAAATTTGATTCTTTATTCTGCCAGGAGTCTCACTAGAGAGTCTAACAAAGAGACTTTCTAATGGCACCCCACTCCAGCACTCTTGCCTGGAAAATCCCATGGACGGAGAAGCCTGGTGGGCTGCAGTCCATGGGGTCTCGAAGAGTCGGACACGACTGAGCAACTTCACTTTCACTTTTCACTTTCATGCATTGGAAAAGGAAATGGCAACCCACTCCAGTGTTCTTACCTGGAGAATCCCAGGGACAGAGGAGCCTGTCTCTGGGGTCGCACAGAGTCGGACACGACTGAAGTGACTTAGCAGTAGCAGCGACAAGGGCTTAGGGAAACCATAAAGAGATGCAGGTGCTCAGGGCTAAGGTCAGTGGGGCTGGAAATGCAAGAATGATTATCTGGCCCCCAAGGAGGGTGACAAGCAAGGAGGAGGCCGCCAATAGGAGCTTGGCCTTTGTGGAAATCAGTAAAGACCACCCAAATGAAGACCAGCAAAGATTGTTCATTCAGAGCTTGCTATACCCAGGTAGTCAGGCAGCATCACTTGCGTTTGGCAGAGACTCAAAGGCAAGCAAAGGAGAGGAAATGCTTTATAGTGGAGCGCTTCAGGTGCACCCATAGGAGGTGTGGGCACAGGGAAGCTGGAGGAGGGTCAGCTAGAACCCAGGCATCCTTTGGGACTGATTAGGAATACACAGTTAGCTTTCTGCAGTTAGTTCTAAATTGGATGCAGGGCCAAAGATTAGGGATTGTGTACCTAGGAGTGGAATTGCTGAGTCACATGGTGGCTCTCTGTTTAATCTTTTGGGACTCTGCCAGACTGTTTTCCACAGGAGCTGCACCATTCCCACCAGTAAGGTACAAAGATTCCAATTTCTGCACAGCCTCACCAAAACTTATTTTCCATTTTAAAAATTATAGCTGTGAAGGGGTGTCACTGTTTTTTTTTCACTTTTCAAAATTGTCTTAAAATATGAATAACATGAAATTTACCATCTTAATCATTTTTAAGTGTACAATTCAGAAGGTACAAAGTACAGTCATACTGTTGTGCAGCCATCACCACCATCCATTTTCAGAGCTCTTTGTTTTTTTTAATTGAAGTATTGTTGATGTACAGTATTATATGTTACAGGTATACAGTATAGGGATTCATAATTTTTTAATGCTATTTATATTTATAGTTGTTTATAGTTATAGTTATTGGCTTCCCTGGTGGCTCAGATGGTAAAAGCACTTTCATAAGGTGAAGGTGAAGTTGCTCAGTCATGTCCGACTCTTTGCAACCCCATGAACTGTAGCCTACCAAGTTCCTCCATCCATGGAATTTTCCAGGCAAGAGTACTGGAGTGGGTTGCCATTTCCTTCTCCAGGGGATCTTCCAGACCCAGGGATCAAACCCGGGTCTCCCTCATTGCAGGCAGATGCTTTACCATCCGAGCCACCAGGGGATCATTCACTTTCATAGTTATTGTTAAGTACAAGCTACATTTGTAGTTATTGTTGAATACTGGCTGTATTCCTCGTGTTGTACAATGTGTCCTTGTGGCTTTTTTCCTTTTTTTCCTCCCTGAGGCATGCAGGATCTTAGTTCCCTGACCATGGTTCGTCCAGGGTTGACCAGGGATTGAACCCATACCCCCTGCAATGGGAGCACAGAGTCTTAGCCACTAGACTGCCAGGGAATTGCCCCCTGTAGCTTATTTTATACAGAGTAGTTTGTGTCAACCCACAGCAGCCTCTCAGGGAGGGGACCCAGAGAATAAATAGTTGACTTCTGTCTCCTCCCCTGTCTCTGGCCTTGACCCCAGTAGGAAGCCAGAGAGGCAGGGACACTGTCGTGCAGTCTCATCCCTGAAGGTCAGTCTTGCTGGAGGCCAGCAGGGTGGAAACGGTGGAGAGTAGGTCTGCAGGGAAAACAGAAGACACCCGGGACCAGTCTCACATTTACTCTGCGTCACTGAAGATGCTTTTCATAATAAAACACTTGGCTGACAGTGGCTCAGCGGCAGAGATTTGCTTTTCTCACACAGCAGAGATCTAGAGGTGTGCAGGTGTAGGCTTTTGCTTAGCCCTGGGCGATGGTGTCGTTCGGGGTCAGGGTCTTTCTTCTCTGGATCTGAGGATGGCAGCCAAGGCGCCAAGCACCGCCTCTGCACAAGAGCCAGCCAAGGTGCATGAAGGGAAGGGCAGGCTGCCTCTGCCGGCTTTTGTTCATCAGAGTCCTCCCCCCGAGAGCTAGGCTGGGGTGACCTTCCAGGAGAACCCTCCTCAAAGACAAGAAGGGGGAGATGGCTTTAGGCAAGTGGCAAAGGCTGTCATTCCTTGTGACAAGACGGTCACCCTCATCCTACGGGTGCTCACCTCATGGTCTGGAAAATCTCTATGGGCTAGGGAAGCGCCCCCTCCCCTGTGGTGAACACCCCCCCCTCCCACCACCCTACCCCTGCCAAGGCCTTATCCCTCCTGAACTCTACTTGGCCAAGTTTACTTTCCCAACAGACCTCAGGAGCCAGTGACCTCAGGCTGCTTCTGCTTTCCAGTCTGGAAAAATCCCAGAGGCAAGGAAATCACAGATGGCTTTGCTACCTGCTTGGAATGAGTGAAGGAAAAACAAAACAGCAAATGTTAATATTTCCATAAGTTACCTTGGCCAGGAATTCAGTATGGATTATTCCTTATGCTCAAAGCCAGGGCTGACTTTCCTGGACTGAACCCAGCCTGTTAAAATATCAAAAGTGGGTCTTCTCTGGCGGTCCAGTGGTTAAGAATCTGCCTGTGAATGCAGAGGACACAGGTTCAATCCCTGGTTGGGGAGCTAAGATCCTACATGCTGTGAGGCAACTAGAGAAGCCTGCACACTGCAATAAAAAGCCCATGTGCTGCAAAGAACATCAAACACAGCCAAAAATAATACTAATTCTTAAAAAATCAAAAAGCTTCAGACCCAGTTATCAAACAACTGCTGGCCCCACTCTGTTTGCCCCTTGCAATCTGGCTGCCTCTGCCTCCCCTCAGAGACAGGGTTCAGGGCCTCTGTGGGCCTGTCCCGGCCACGGTCACCATTCTCACTGGTCAGAGCGTCTGCTCAAGAGTGTTTAAATATTTTGAACATCCCCCTGCAGAGAACTCTAAAACAAAGCTAAATTCACAACTTGGAGACAGAACTTCAAAGTTGATGAAGTCCAAATCCAGACCCGTAACACTGTCCTGCTTGCCCTGACCAGCTTCTTTCTAAATGCCTGTGGCCCTGGGCCCACAGAGCCCTGGACGCCTTGGAAGTAGATGCAGTTTGCCCAGCTGGCTTATTTTCCTTCTCAGACTGGCTTATCGGTGAGGCCCAGGCGGGACTGTCCGGAGCAGCAGATTTCCAGACCCTCTCTTGGTTTCTCGGACCCCGCACGTTCTTTTCTTGTTTGTTTCACGACTGTGTCTCTGACTGGGGTCTTGGCCCCACGAGGGCAGGGGCGCCCTGCGCTCTACCCACGGTTGCCCCGGGGTCCATACCAGGCCCTGGCCCGGGGGAGAAAAGGACCCGTGTCCATGGTGCTGGAAAGTCTTTGGCTTACAGCAAACACGCCACCAGCGTATTACCTACATCTGTCCTCTTCTCGTTCTGTGACAGTTGACATCCTTTTTTTGCCGTTTCCTCAGTGTATCACTTGATGGTGCTAAATCAAAACCCCATCTTATCTGAAACTCAAGTTTCATGCAATCACCAGTTCCTTAAGTTGTGAGGTATCACAGGAGGAGAGAATGTGTGTTTGAGCTTAGCAGCAGATACGGGACAACATGTCTGCCAACCTGCGAGCTGCCTGTGACTAGCCGTGGGGGTGATTCCTTCACGTGCCCTCACACAGGCTCGAAGCTGCTTGGCTGGGCTGGTTTCGAGGTGACCTCTGGATGGCCCAACATCTCTGTGTGATACTGTGCTTCTAGATGAGTCTCACATTGAAAGCACTCTTTGCTGAGAAGCCAAGGCCCCCCAGTGATGACCAGCTGGGATTCGCTGCAGCCAGTGGGACCTGTACAGTGGGACCACCTGTACTTAGGAGCTGGGAATCCTCTGTGTCCTGGCTGCCCCAAGCTGGGCCCTGCAGGACCCGAGCTCCCAGCCTGGGCGCTGGCCTTGCCCTCAGTGCCCTGGCAGACTCCTAAGTGACATTGTGCCGGGGCAGCTGCCGTTTTCCCAGGTGCTGGAATGTCTGAGGCTGAGTTCAGTCAGGCTTACAGGGGGGCTTGGTCCCCTTTATCTCCCAAGGTTCCTAGATAACAGGAGGGAGGTGGCTCTCGGGCTGGGCGGAGCCCTTGGGGTCCCACATGATGTAAAAGGAGCCCAGGGCAGGCGCCCTGTATCCCCCGGCAGCAGAAGCATGGCCCCTCTCTGGCTCCTCTCCTGTTTTGCCCTTGTAGGGGCCGCCTTCGGTGAGTGCCAGGGTGCATTCAGGGCTTCCCAGGCGGTGCTAGTGGTGGAGACCCTGCTCCTGATGCAGGAAACATGAGAGACGCCAGCTCGATCCCTGGGTCAGGAAGATGGCCTGGAGGAGGGCATGGCAACGGGCTCCAGTACTCTTGCCTGAGACTCCCATGGACAGAGGAGCCTGGCGGGCTGCAGTCCATGGGGTCACAAAGAGTTGGACATGACTGAGTGACTTAGCATGCAGGGCCATGGCCGGCCAGGTCTGGGAGGTGGCTGAGGAAGTCCCTGAGCGCCTGACGGCCCCAAGCCAGGTCCCGTTGAGGGCTGAGGGGCTCTGTCTGAAGCGAACCGGGCCTGGCCGGGAGGGAGATTGGAGACCTGCCCTGCCCGCTTGGGCCTCACACCCTGACAGGCAGGGCCTTTGGGAGCTTCCCGAGCCTCACACCCTGAGCCTGGAGCAGAAAAGTCCAGTCTGAGCCACACCGAGTTCTGGGGCCCCAGGCGTGGCTCAGATTGGGGCGCTGTGAGCAGAGTGAAGGTGTAGTCACAAGAGCCTCCTACAGGCTCCACCCCGGGCTATACTGTTCAAGGCACTTTCCAAAGAAAAAAAATAATGGAAAATACAGAAAATAATACCACATCTTTGTACCTTTCATTGGACTTTAGCAAATGTTATTTTTTCCCAGATTTGCTTCAGATATTTCTTTTTAAAACATAGAACTATTTGAGCTAAAGTCCCCTCTCTCCTTCTCAGAAGTTGATCCCTGTTTTGAACTCACTGTGTATTATTTCTGTGTGGGCTTTTCAAATTTACCGCACGTTTCTAAATCCACCAGCGCAGTATAATATTTGTAAAAACTTACATGAACTGTATCATTTGCTACATCAGGTTTACAACCTGCCTTTCCCTACCTACATAATTTTAGATTTATTCCCGTTAATGCAGAGACCCAGCTCATCCACTTTAATCGCTGCAGAGAACTCAGCTGGGTGAATACATCACAGTTGATACTGAATCTTCTTGCTAGTTCAAAAAAAAAATGGGTTGTGTTGATGACGTGTATTTTGGTGATGAGGAACTGGTCTGTCCACAAGGGCAGGAAACACTGGACTGGGCTTGTAGCAAGGCCCATATGGCCTCCAGGTGGCCTGGCTAGTCATCAGGGCTGTACCTGCCCAACACTCCTCACTGCCACCGAGTTGTAAACCTGTATACAGGTGCCAAGAACTCAGCTGGTCCTGAAACAGCAAGCATGTCCCAGACACATGAAGTACACCTGCCTTTTCTCATTGTTTTGTGACAGTTCAGGTCCTCTGTTTTCTGTTTTCCTCAATGTGTCCTTTTATAGCATGGAATCAAAGTGTTATTTTATTAAATAATTAAAACTTTATACAATGGAGAGTTCCTGAAATCTCTGGGAATAGAGATTTCAGTGTTCTCCCATCAGCTGTCAGCGTTCTGGGTTCTCCAGGGGCTGGGGTTATCAGATTTTAACTTCACGACCCCCAGACCCCACCAGTCTAACAAGTGAGCTTTGACTTGTGAGGTGGCGTTGCTTGCTCCCCAGCATCCCGTGGAAATGGGATCAGGGGGCCGGTGGGAGGCCTCTCGGCGAGGAGGGGCGGGCCTCGGAGTCCAGGCAGGACAGCCCCTGTCTCAGCCTGTCCCCTGCTCCTTCAGGCAGGGTGGCCCTGGGTGGGGGCGGCTCCACGCCTCTGCATCCACGGTGGGCTCCTGAGGTCAGTAGGCTGTGTGAGGGGATCCTTGAGCTCACAGGGTGCCAGGAGAAGCATTGAGTGTGGCGGTGGGTTCTGGGTCGGCCTAGACATCTGAAGTAAAAGTGAGGATTTCCGCAGACTGGCTCTGGGTCTTAGCGCTTCTTCACCCTCCTGTCACCCTCCCCAGGCTGCGGGGTCCCCGCCATCCAGCCTGTGCTGAGTGGCCTCGCCAGGATCGTCAATGGGGAGGATGCCGTGCCCGGCTCCTGGCCCTGGCAGGTGTCCCTGCAGGTGAGGGGGCTTCTGTGAATGAGGCGGAGGCACCGGGGGCTCAGCTGGGCAGAGGGCTGCTGCCAAGGTCGGTGCTGCTGCTGTCCAGTGTGCTGACCCTCCCCGTCTTCCTGCAGGACAGCACCGGCTTCCACTTCTGCGGGGGCTCCCTCATCAGCGAGGACTGGGTGGTCACCGCCGCCCACTGCGGGGTCACGTGAGGACCAGAGCTCAGGGCTCTGCTTCTGGCTTCGGCCTGGGCTGGGGGAGGGGAGCAGGGCGCATGCTCAGTCCTTAACCACCACCTGATTCCCCCAGAACCTCCGACGTGGTTGTGGCCGGGGAGTTTGATCAGGGCTCACAGACCGAGGACACCCAGGTCCTGAAGATTGGCAAGGTATGCGCAGGCCTCTCTGGGTGGGCTAGGGGACAGCCACCGGGCTGCAGGCCGGGGCTGGGGAGGGGGCAAAGGGAAGACCCTGCAGCCCCTTGAGAAACAGGAGCCAAGTGGATCTAGCCAGTCTCAGGATTCTCACTCTGGGCTCCTGTGGGTCCGTTTGTCCCAAACAGATCTCCAGGAAAGGAGATGGTCTAGAAACCCGCGGATCCCTGATTTACCCCAGGACCTCAGCTGTCTTTCTGGGCCTTCCCTGCAGGTTTTCAAGAACCCCAAGTTCAGCATTCTCACGGTCCGCAATGACATCACCCTGCTGAAGCTGGCCACGCCCGCGCAGTTCTCGGAGACCGTGTCGGCTGTGTGCCTGCCCAGCACCGACGAGGACTTCCCTGCTGGGATGCTGTGTGCCACCACGGGCTGGGGCAAGACCAAGTACAACGGTGAGCCTTTCTGCCCACCAGCTGGGGAGTCTGGGGTGGGGGCTCCCGGAGCCCAGGAGTCGCCAAGTGGCACACTCATGGTTGTTTAAAGATGTTTTGGTCCTAAATTCCTTTACAGTTATCAACCTCCCCATTTCTTTTTTTAAAAACACTCAATTAAAAACGTATCAAACGTGAATAAAAATAAGGTTTAATAATACATACATAAACAGTCAGCTTCTGAAGAAACACCTGAGTTCCAGCAGGTGTCGCCCCCCTCTAACCTGCGTGGAGACGGACTGCCCAGACTGCCCCCGAGACTGAGGAGGGTGGCTGTGTCCAGTGACCCTGAAGTCTGAACCCGGAGCCCAGTGTCCAGGTCGGGTTTAGGCCTGAGTGCCGGCCACAGCCTGCCGGTCCTTTAACAGGACACAAGCACCTAGGAATGGAGGAGGAAATGGCAACCCACTCCAGTGCTGTTGCTAGAAAATTCCACTGACAGCGGAGACTGGCGGACTTCAGTCCCTGGGGTCACGAAGAGTCGGACACGACTGAGCTACTGAGCACACAAGCAGCCAAGACAGGGCAGAAGAGGGAGGTGCTCCCCCTGGGTGCCCCCAGCATCCTCAGGCAGAGGAGGGCTGGGGAGGAGGGGTGGCACCTCCACCCACACGCAGGGCCCGGCGGGCCCGGGGCGCAGGGGCTTGGAGGCAGGACTTGCTTGACCAGTTGTGCTGGGAGCACAGACGCACTGCCTGGTGTGGAACTGGAGAGGGACTGCCTCCCATACTCTTGGAAGGTGGTGCCCAGCACCCACCACCGTCGTGACAGAGGAGGATCGCGCCATGGGAGGGGAGGGTTCTGGCGGGCGCTGGTCTCCTCTCCCTGGGCCCTGATCCCACGCCCTCTGTCCTTCCAGCCCTCAAGACCCCTGACAAGCTGCAGCAGGCCACCCTGCCCATCGTGTCCAACACTGACTGCAAGAAGTACTGGGGCAGCAGGGTCACCGACGTGATGATCTGTGCGGGGGCCAGTGGCGTCTCCTCCTGCATGGTACTGCCTGCTACCCTGCCCACCCTCACATGCTACTTGCCCCTTCCCCACCACCACTCTAGTCGGGCCTTGAGGCCCACTCCTCTCTGCCATGCCTTATTTAACCTCAGGCCCTGCCCGGTACCCCAGTGAAGGCAGGGACCAGCACCAGGAGATGTCCCTGACGTGGGCTGGCCCTGACCAGGTGTGGTGTGAGGCTTCCAGGGGTGTTTAATCTCACACTATGCCCACAAAGCGGACATTTCAGGCCGTTTTACAGGTGATGGGGAGGCTGAGAGGATCAGCCCCTACCCCAGGACCCCCAGGAGTAGGGGGCAGAGCTGCCATCTGAGCAGGTCCAAGTGTCTGTGCACAACCTCTGGGCCCCCACTTGCCCTTGGTCTGCACCCCCCGGACTTGGCCAGGTCCGGGCACACCTGGGCCCTGGCACCTTCTTTCTGGCTTGGACACAAGTCCTGTCTCCTCCTGCAGGGCGACTCTGGCGGCCCCCTGGTCTGCCAGAAGGACGGAGCCTGGACCCTGGCGGGCATCGTGTCCTGGGGCAGCAGCACATGCTCCACATCCACGCCCGCTGTGTATGCCCGCGTCACTGCACTTATGCCGTGGGTGCAGGAGACCCTGGCTGCCAACTGAGCCCGGGCCTCCTGGCATCCCACCCCGAGAGTCCCTAATAAAATCCTCTGTACATAAGCATGGTCTGCACATGGCTCCCTGTGTGGTCGGGACAGCATGGGGCTGCAGGGTCCCTGTCAACCACCAAGGGGGTGTTACTGCTCCCTTTCCAAGCTACCAGTACCCCAGCACCCCCCACACACACACGCACTTCTCAGGAAGCTGAGGCTTTGAATCCCGTTCTCCCTGCTCAGGACTCCATCCTGGGGTAGAACCCAGGTCCTAATTGCTGGAGCCACCTTGGCTCATGGAGCATTCTGGAAGGCAGGAGTCTTGTGCCATCCAGAGGGGTGGGCACGGGGAAGCTGTGCAGACGGTTATCTAGCGCCCTTGGTTCCTCACCTGCACATTTCTGCACGACCCGTGTATACTGATGGCACCTGTCCTTTCTGTCATGGAGGGGCCTGGGGCAGAATCCATGGCCCCAAAGCACTGGGTTTAAGGGAGAAGCAGACAGAATTATGACAGTTCATTTCCCATTTTATCCTCCCGGAGCAAGGCCTACAGCCTCCACCATCGGTCCCAGCACTCATCGTCACATACACACAAACACACACACACATACACACACAGCCCCCGCCCCGGTCCACATTGTCCTCTCCCAGGTCCCATATCGCGATGTTTCCCTCTGGAGTTCCTGCAGATCTGATCTTGGAGGAGGCGGCCAGTAGCCCAGGCTAACGGGGCATCTGGGAGGGAATGGCATTGGTCTCCTTGCTGCATTTCCCTGTCAGTATCCTCCCTAATATCTTTCTCCTCCTAGTGAAATTTTAATTGTTCTGATAGTGGGTCATAGTATGTTTAAATTAAGGTTACACACACAATTTAATTAGTAACGAAACAGAGAAAAAGCCCCCAAACAGTTAAACCTGATTTGGAGAATGAACAGGTGAAAGGGTGAAAAAGAAACATGAGAGAGAAGGGCTGAGCAGAGGAGTGGGCATGAAGTAAATTATTTAAAACATTACTTAAAGCCCAGTGTCTTAAGGAACACTGAGGGTTTGAGATGGGGAGACTGCTCAAACTCAGGAGACCAAAGTACAAGCATTTCATGTCTACATCAAAACCGTTTACACACAAATGGATGTGAGATGTGCTCCGAATTAAACTGGGGCAGCGAGCACAAGGCTGGTCAAGTTCCTTTCNCTCAGGAGACCAAAGTACAAGCATTTCATGTCTACATCAAAACCGTTTACACACAAATGGATGTGAGATGCGCTCCGAATTAAACTGGGGCAGCGAGCACAAGGCTGGTCAAGTTCCTTTCTCACTTAGTAGCAAGACCTGCCTCCACCTCTGCCCACCATCCCACCAGCCTACCTCCCGGAGTCTGAAAACCTGAACGCCAGGATGAAATTGCCACCTCATGGCCCGTGTGAAAGCTGTGAGGCTGTGTCTGGCATCTGGCTTCCTAAATTATGTGCATGCACGCTCAGTCACTCAGTCGTGTCCAAATCTTTGCAACCCCATGGACTGTAGCCCACCAGGCTCCTCTGCCCATGGGATTTCCCAGGCAAGAATACTGGCGTGGGTTGCCATTTCCTCCTCCAGGGGATCTTCCCGACCCAGGGATCCAACCCAAGTCTCTTGCGTCTCCTGCTTTGGCAGGCAGATTCATCATCACTGCAGCGCCTGAGAAGCCTGACTTAGAAATGTAATGCGAGCCAAATGGATGATTTTAGATGATATTATTATAGCCTTTCTAAAAGCATCAAAAGAAATATTTGAATTAATTTTACTTATGTATTTTATTTAACTGAGTATATCCAAATAATATCATTTCAATATGTTTTAAAATTGCTAATGTTATAGTCTACATTTTTTTCCCTCATATTAATTCTTTGAAATCCAGTGTGTAATTTGCACTTAACAGCACATTTCTATTAGGATGCTAAATCTTCAAAAGGAATATTTGCTCCGTATTTAAATGTCATAAAAATTGCAGTTTAAAAACTAGATTAGCATACCCAAGTAGTTTCCAATTAGGTGTTAAACTGAAAAGTATAGATAAATAAAAAGTTCCATTATTGAGAGTCTGTCCCAGTTTGTAAATAGACCCACTGTAGAGAAGGGTCTGCTTATGGGCCCTGCTGAGGCTGCCTCGTACAATATTCTTTTTTTCTTTTTTTACTATTTATTTATAATTTTTAATTGACATATAGTTGATTTACAATGCTGTGTTAAGTTACTGCTGTACAGCAGAGTGATTCAGTTATACATATATATCTTTTTCATATTCTTTTCCATTATGGTTTATTAAAGGATATTGAATATAGTTCCCTGTGCTACAAGTGGGACTTTGTTTTTTATCCATTCTGTATAATAATCTGCATCTGCTAACCCCAAACTCCCAACCCATCCCTCTCCCACCCCCTGCCCCTTGGCAACCACCAGTCCAGTGTCTAAGTCCCTGATTCTATTTCTGTTTCATAAATAGGTTCATTTATCTCATATTTAATGTAATTAATTAATTTATTTTTGGCCTGTGCTGAGTGGTATGTGGTATCTTCCCCTACCAGGGATTGAACCCATGTCCCTGCAATGGAAACACGAAGTCTTAACTGCTGGACCGCTAGGGAAGTCCTGCGTCATGTTTCAGATTCCACATATAAGTGGTATCATAGCGTGTCTCTCTCTCTGACTTACTTAGCCCATTCAGGGTTCCTGTTCTGTGCTAGACACAGTGCATGCTGCCATCCTTTTCTGTCTACAGATGACCGGGCTTCCTGCTTAACTGTCCGGACAGATCAGAAAGCAGTGGTCGTCATTCACATGTGGAGGGTCACACCATTCACAGCCATCCATCATCCAGCATCTGTGCCCACAGCTGATGGCCACCGGCATGATCTGCCCAGACCCTGCTCCAGGGCTGATGGACACCCCAGCTGCACGGAGTGTTGCCCACGCACAGCCCTCAGCGGTCAGTGCTCGCAGCTTCCTCAGCTGCAGGGAACCCTGACCAAGGGCATGCTACCTTTCTAGGCCGTCCACATCCCTGATTGGTCAGCTCTGTTTTAAAGCGCCATCCCTTCCCTTTCCAGGTTTTGATCCCAGAAGCCTTCCCTGATGCATTTCCTGGTGCCAACCTCTGGCTCAGCCTCTGCTCCCTGGAAGCTCAAACTGTGCCTGCTGCTCCCAGGAGCGGGTGGAGCCCAGGGAGCGGACCCCAGGAGGGTGTTGGAGCTGCTGCTCTCTGCCGCTGGCTTGAGGACCCTTCACCCTTGGCGGTGGAGCACTGCCCGTGGCATAAGGTAACGATGAAACTGTTGTTAAAATGCCCACCGCGATGGACTGATGGTAGTCTTCTGGGGGAGAATTCACTAGTGGGGTCCATGTGTCAAGAGTTTGAGAAATGGAGAGGAAGGGAGCAACTCCAAGGTTGGTGAGATGGCATGGCCATTGCTAAGACGATTCAGGTTCAGGGAAAAAGGAAAGGCAAAGCTGAGAGTGATTCACTGGCAATTAAAAAGCCAGGCCTGAAGGCCAGGGAGCCTCCCTGGAACTCAGAAGGAGCTGCCCCCCAACCTCACCACCCCGGCCACCAGGTGAGAAAGCTCCAGGGTGAAGCCAGCGCCTCCCAGCTCCAAGGTTAAACGTGCAACCCAGGCAGGTCTGCTCCCCAGGGTCAGGCCCGGCAGGACCACAGGCTCCCGCAGCCTCCGCCCAATTCACTAGTGGGGTCCATGTGTCAAGAGTTTGAGAAATGGAGAGGAAGGGAGCAACTCCAAGGTTGGTGAGATGGCATGGCCATTGCTAAGACGATTCAGGTTCAGGGAAAAAGGAAAGGCAAAGCTGAGAGTGATTCACTGGCAATTAAAAAGCCAGGCCTGAAGGCCAGGGAGCCGCCCTGGAACTCAGAAGGAGCTGCCCCCCAACCTCACCACCCCGGCCACCAGGTGAGAAAGCTCCAGGGTGAAGCCAGCACCTCCCAGCTCCAAGGTTAAACGTGCAACCCAGGCAGGTCTGCTCCCCAGGGTCAGGCCCGGCAGGACCACAGGCTCCCGCAGCCTCCGCCCACCTCCTGTCCGTGCGGCTCTGATGAGAGGAAAGAAGAGTGCCCCGATGCAGCGGCAGGCCTGTTGCCACCAAGGCCAGGTGAGCCAGGGGTCAAGCAGGGTCAGACCATGAAATCGCATCCGGGAGAGCTTACTGACTAGGAGCCTTCTCCCAGGGTATAGGATTGATCACCCCAGCGGGGTCCCCTGGGAATGGTACCAACATGCTGCCTGGATGGCTCCTAGAAGCTGGAAAACAGCACCGACCAGATGCCAGAGTGACCGTGTCAGATGGCGGCAGAAGGGCGGTGAGGCTGGGAGACGCCCGCTCGGAGTCTGCCTGTTCCGCGGGAGGGCCGGGAGTGTGTGTGCTGTTGGAGGGGCCCCAGCCTGGGTGAGGAGTTCTCCGGCTCCCCCGTAGGCCGTAGGCCAGATTGGGGAGACGCTGCCACAGTAACTGCAACGGCGTGCAGAGCCCACGGTGATGGCAGAGAGGCAGGAGGGGCCACCGTGTCCTGGTCCGCAGGGTCACGGAGATGGTTCGAGGCTCCTGGAAACCCTGGGGCAGAAGAGATGGCGCACTGTTAGGGGTCCTGCTCAGCCTGTGGGACTGAAGGAAATGAAGGACGGGTGACCAACAGCTTGGCATTGTCCAGCTCCTCTAGTTGATCAGGCCTCCTTTGCCTCAACCAGAGCTAGGAGGCCTCCTCCGAGCTTGCACACAGTGCCTAGTCCNACACTGTTAGGGGTCCTGCTCAGCCTGTGGGACTGAAGGAAATGAAGGACGGGTGACCAACAGCTTGGCATTGTCCAGCTCCTCTAGTTGATCAGGCCTCCTTTGCCTCAACCAGAGCTAGGAGGCCTCCTCCGAGCTTGCACACAGTGCCTAGTCCTCCCCCAGCTAGAAGCTAATGATGGCCCGTTGGAGTCACCTGTTCACCGGACCTTCTCTAGCTAGACTGTGGGCTTTAAGAGGCAGGAGCCCTTTCTCCACGCTGCAAAGCAGTGCTCTTAACCACCAGCGAGAGTTCTCCGAGTGGGGTCTTCAGGCCAGCAGCTGCAGCGTCACGTGGGGGTGGGCTGTCTCTCTATCCAGTCATGTGACTGGCAGTGTGTTTGACTCAGTTGTCATTGAAATGGATGTCTCGGCAATCCAAGGATTGTCAGACACTTGCATTAAAGTTTAAAAAGACAGAGTTTATTCTAGAAATTGGCGAGAACTCACTAAGCAGCATAGAGGTTTGCTTACATGTTACTTTGGGATGCTGGTATTTGTGGAATTTAAAAGAATCAGATACTTCTGTACTTTACTTTTAAAATCTGTGCCCTTTAAATTCATAATGAATAGATGCAGTTTGATACTTGGGAACATATAAAAAGGTAATGTTAACTTTTCTGTTTTGTGTTCAAAGTTTTGGGTTTTATAAAACCAGATGGATTGAAAACTTACATAAGCATTTGAACATTCAGATAAGTCTAATGATTTTCTATTACTGTTTGAATATCTTCATTCCTCTTAAATTCATGAAAATTCTGTGTCTCTGAATAAGCATATAAAAATATTTTGGTCTTCCTTCCTTTACATTCTTATTTTTTGTCCTAAGTAAATAACACTTTTTGTTTTTTATTATAAAGGACATTTGCTGTTGTTGTTCACTAGCCGGGTCATGTCCAACTCTCTACGACCCCATGAATTGCAGCACTCGATGCTTCCTGTCCTTCACTATCTCCCGGAGTTTAATCAAACTCATGTCCATTTCTCATCCTCTGTCATCCCCTGCTCTTGCCCTCAATCTTTCCCAGCATCAGGGTCTTTTCCAGTGAACTGGCTCTTTAAAAACATTTACTGAACTACAAAAAACGTACAAGTTAAAATCTTATGTAAATGATATTAATGCTGCTTTAGCAAGCTGGGCTTCCTTATTAGTATGAAAACTTAAATTTCCACTTCTATCATTATTTCAGTATGCACGGTATTTTTTTTTATTTTATTTAACCATGGAACCATATTTTTAAAAAAATTTTAACCATGGAACTGATGTCTTGGAATGTTACCTGTAATATATTTCACTGCTAAGTATAAACAGAAAAAACTAGTATACAGTTTAACTTCCCTAAACAGTAGTTTTTGTTTTGCCAAAATTTTATTTCTCTACATATTAATTCAGAATATGTTCTGCATAGCTCAGACGGTAAAGAGTCTGCCTGCAATGCAGAAGACCAGGGTTCAATCCCTGGGTCAGGAAAACCCCCTGGAGAAGAGAATGGCTACCCTCTCTTGTATCCTTGCCTGGAGAACTCCATGGACAGAGGAGCCTGATGGGCCGTTACAGTCCACGGGTCACAAAGAGCCGGACACGACTGAGCGACCAACACTTTAGCTTTTACTCTGCGTTTTTATTCAGAATTCATAGTAAAGATGAAATGAGTTCAGTGACACACACACAGAAGCCCTGTCTGGCACTTACACTATAATCAACCCTGTGATGCTGAGGCTTCGGAGTCAATGATAAAGACATTCGCAGCCTGGTTGGCAGATTGGTTAAAACTCAGGGGTAGGGCAAGTGGGGACCAATAAAATACACCTCTAAATCCTAAATGTGCAAACCCAATAATAATATACCGTCTGAAA
>SJYX01000607.1:195536-210418 GCA_006410675.1 Oreotragus oreotragus | reverse complement strand
TGAACCCAGGTCTCCTGCATTGCAGGCAGATTCCTTACCATCTGAGCCACCAGGGAAACCCTTGAAGTCCCATGAGACAAATACTGTATGGCATTACTAATATGTGGACATGCTCAGTCATGTCCAGCTCTTTGCGACCCCAAAACAGTAGCCCACCAGGCTCCTCTCTCCATGGGATTTTCCAGGCAAGAATACTAGAGTGGGTTGCCATTTCCTTCTCCAGGGGATCTTATCGACCAGGGATCAAACCTGCATCTCTTGAGTCTCCTGCATCGGCAGGTGAATTATTTACCGCTAGTGCCACCTGGGGAGCCTGTATAATTATAACTGAGACACCCATTTTCTCTCCATCCCCCCAGCTTATATGAAGTCCAGACAGTGCTACAGTGGAGTTTGCTTTTCCCTTTTCCTATATGAAATGGCCTGGCTATTGAATGAATTCCTTAGATTTAAGTTACCAAAATTTGGAGGGACTAGTTTAGATGGAAATCTTCAAAAGATAATTATTTATTCCTACAGAGTTTACCAAAACGTTCTTCTCTCAGTTAAATTTACTTAAAAGTTTAATCATGTCAGTTTACTTTCCCTGTTGACAAGCTTCATAATGGAAACAATATGCACTCACTCCCAGAGCCCTAGGCAGAATAAAAGTATCATACCTGATGATTCTAAAGCCAGGTCTGTATTCATTAAACCCGCAAGCTTAAGCTCGCTTTAATACCAGATATTAATATTGAATAGCTCCCAGATGATATGAGCCTGAAATGTAAAATGTATTGTTTTTCTATTTTTATTTTTTCTGAAAATGCACTTACCGCTGAGCCACCTGGGAAGACTAAACCAAAGATACGGATGACAAAAACTTACAGACACGGAGAAGAAGTCTTTAGGACGAAGGGAACAGGAGTGTGGGGTGGAGGACCCAGGGAGACGTTCAGGGAGGAGGGACAGGAAGGACTGAGAAAGAGACAGACGGCAGGAAGACAGAGGTCAGAGGACAGGGACGACCAGACCCAGCCACGACACGAGAGGGGGTTTGCACGCCTTTCAGAAGCTCCCATGGGGAGAGCCCGCTGGCCTGGTCTGCAGCATGGGGGTGAGCACCCGCGCCTCTGCTTGTCGCCTGTCGGGGAGCCCGCCGCCAGAGCGGGCAGGGCTCCCAAGCTCAGAGCGTGATGCTGTGGCTGCCCGACGTCCGCTCTCCGGAGGAGAGGATGGAGGAGAGGGAGAGGGACAGAGGGGAGGGCAGAGGGTCTCCTGAATGAGAGTCCTGCGGGCCCAGGGGCCCGGAAGGCAGCCTTACCAAACGTGATGAGGAAACAAGGCGTTCGGGCGGCCGCTTGTCACCCATGGGGCCCCTGCACGTGAGGCCCCGGAGGTGCCCGGGTCCCCTCCCTAGAAGGGGACAAGTGCCCCACGATGGGCATCACCAAGCCTGACACCAACCAGGGCTCTCGGCCTGCCCCAGTCACCAGAAACTGACCAAAGGCTGGACGGGAAATTCGGGCGCGGCTTTACCGGGGCCCCTGCTGCAGCAGGAGGGGCTGAGACCACGTGACAGCCCCCCACCCCCGGCTCGCCCTGCGAGGGGGCCGCTGGCTCCTGTGCGGGCTGAGGGCAGTGGTGGGCCCAGCGGTGGAGCCAGGGGCCGGCGTAGGGGGTCGCCTGCCCTCTGGGGGNGAGACGTTCAGGGAGGAGGGACAGGAAGGACTGAGAAAGAGACAGACGGCAGGAAGACAGAGGTCAGAGGTCAGAGGTCAGGGGCGACCAGACCCACCACGGCACGGGAGGGGCTTTGCACGCCTTTCAGAAGCTCCCACGGGGAGAGCCCGCTGGCCTGGTCTGCACCGTGGGGGTGAGCCCCCGCGCCTCTGCTTGCCTGTCGGGGAGCCCGCCGCCAGAGCGGGCAGGGCTCCCAGGCTCAGAGCGTGATGCTGTGGCTGCCCGATGTCCGCTCTCCAGAGGAGAGGATGGAGGAGAGGGAGAGGGACAGAGGGGAGGGCAGAGGGTCTCCTGAATGAGAGTCCTGCGGGCCCAGGGGCCCGGAAGGCAGCCTTACCAAACGTGATGAGGAAACAAGGCGTTCAGGCGGCCGCTTGTCACCCATGGGGCCCCTGCACGTGAGGCCCCGGAGGTGCCCGGGTCCCCTCCCTAGAAGGGGACAAGTGCCCCACGATGGGCGTCACCAAGCCTGACACCAACCAGGGCTCTCGGCCTGCCCCAGTCACNTGATGAGGAAACAAGGCGTTCGGGCGGCCGCTTGTCACCCATGGGGCCCCTGCACGTGAGGCCCCGGAGGTGCCCGGGTCCCCTCCCTAGAAGGGGACAAGTGCCCCACGATGGGCATCACCAAGCCTGACACCAACCAGGGCTCTCGGCCTGCCCCAGTCACCAGAAACTGACCAAAGGCTGGACGGGAAATTCGGGCGCGGCTTTACCGGGGCCCCTGCTGCAGCAGGAGGGGCTGAGACCACGTGACAGCCCCCCACCCCCGGCTCGCCCTGCGAGGGGGCCGCTGGCTCCTGTGCGGGCTGAGGGCAGTGGTGGGCCCAGCGGTGGAGCCAGGGGCCGGCGTAGGGGGTCGCCTGCCCTCTGGGGGGCACGCACTGTACTCGCCTGCTCCTGACACCCTGTTTTTGATCTCAGCTCTCCAGACTGTCAGGCTTTGGGGGTCTTTTTTGGTATCTTTTTGTCCAGAATTTGCCCAATGCCCCCTGCACGCAGTTATTTATAGCTCCTTATGGTTTCTTTGTATTTTGTTCCTCGAGGAAACCTCTGTCCAGGTGCCAGCCTGTCTCACTGTTATTACCTCCACTAACCGGTCTGGAGGTAGCTACTGTTGCCGTTGTCATTTGCGCTCTATTAGCCTTTGACCTCCCCAGGCCACGGGGGAGCCGTGCTGACATCCTCACCAGCTTGACCCCCTTGAGGTNTGTATTTTGTTCCTCGAGGAAACCTCTGTCCAGGTGCCAGCCTGTCTCACTGTTATTACCTCCACTAACCGGTCTGGAGGTAGCTACTGTTGCCGTTGTCATTTGCGCTCTATTAGCCTTTGACCTCCCCAGGCCACGGGGGAGCCGTGCTGACATCCTCACCAGCTTGACCCCCTTGAGGTCACGTTTCCCCCTCCATTCCTCTGGGTGGTCCGCTCCACTGATGACAAGTTTCGTCTCCGCAGGGCACCCCTGAGCGGCTTCTTCCCTCCCCAGACCTGGCCATCCTGTACCCGCTCTTCAGGCTGCCTGTCCCCAGAAGCCAGGCCCGCCCTGAGGCTGGTCCTCAGCACAGCGGAAGCCGGGCTTGTCCTGAGCCACTGCCCCCCGGGCCTCCTGCTGTCTCCATGCCAGGACGCCCCCCAATCGCAGGGGCCGCCCCGCGCAGCCCTGCTCTCTCTCCACTGGCCCACATGCGGCCCTCCTTTTTCCGTCTCTCAGTAGCAGCCTCAGCAACCCGCACAACACAGGAGACCTCCCCGGGCTGAGCCCCAAGTGCAGAGGAGAGGTGCTGGTCACCTGCACTCACTGCTCAAAGTGGTTTTCGGGGTGTGGAATCCCCAGTTTTGAGGTGGGCACAGGAAATCCGCAGGGGTTTTGTTAGGCTGGAGGCAGGAGGAATGGGCAAATGCCGGAAGACACTAGAACAGATCCATGGAAGCGGAAGGAAGTGACCCTGGACCCTGGCAAGGCGATGTCTTGATGTCTAACTGCAGCCGCCAGGGACAGAGGGAAGCTCGGCTCCCCTCTGAAGTTCTGAAAGCAATCCAGGCGGGAGCTGTAAATGGGCAGAACTCCATCCGAGGCTTCTGAGTGGGGGGTTCGGCTTCTGGGCAGCTCTGCCCAGAATCTCCTCCCTGTTCGCATGAAGCTCATTTATTTTTTAAAAAGCAAATGATGCTACTCCTTGTTTAAAGCCCCATTGTGGCCTCTCACATTTTCTCATAGGGACAGGCCCAGCCGGTACCAGCAGTTCAGCCTCATGGGCCTGTCCTCTGCTCCGAGTGTCTGCTCTCAGATATTCCTTCAACATGTAAAGACTCCAAGGGCAGGAGCCCGTCACGCCGCCCTCTTGTTCCCCAGCGTCTCCCCACAGCGCCCACTCCTTTGGTGCTAGCGACGTCTTTTTGGCGTGAATGAATGTCCCACATCCACTGCCACGATTCGCCTCAAGAGCCGCGGTCCCGACATCTCCTGTTACGCTCCGGTAAGTTCCCCAGTGCCCGTCTCTGGGTTCTTTCACGACTCTCTAACCTGTGGAGGTGTGCCGTGGCTTGTTCGTTGCATTTTAACATCCTGACTGTCCTAAAACCGAGATGGGGGGCTCTCCTTTAGTCAAACGTGTCGCACATGGCCCGATTCAGTGAGCGTCCGGGCCAGAGGGCGGCCTCTCTTTGGGGCAGGAGGAGGTGGACCTGCGGAGAAGGTCACCAGCACCGAGCCGAGCTGGGGAACCCAGCGGGACCTGACTTCAGGTAAGGGCTCGAGCCCGACACGGCCCAGGAGGGCACAGCGTCCTGACTGCCCACACCAGCTGCCCAGCTGGGAACGGGGCAGTGTGTCGGTCACTCAGCTGAAGAGATGAGGACGGACTGTGCCGAGAGGTTAGAACGTGAGAGGAGACAGCGGGGCCACTGGGATCAACCTCCAGCGACGCCGCACCGAGCCGAGCCTCCTGGGGAGGACCCGCGTCTCATCTCCGTGCTGAGCTCTGTTCCCTGCCTCTGACCACTCCTGAGACCAACAGGAGAGCGACGCCAGTTCCACTCAGCCAGGCCGGCTTTATACCACGAAGATGATCCCAACTTTGGATTTACAGAGCATAAAATAATGTGGAAAAGTTAAGATACTTAAGCACTTTAGTTATGAAAAATTATCTATGGAAATGGAAAACAAATGTCTAATTAAAATCAGTAAAGACAGGTCACAGGGCCAGGTACGTGGGCTTGGGTTTGGAGTCCAGAGAGGGAGTTGATTATGCAAACTGTCCTTCTTGGGCTGCAGCTTACTAGTGAAAAGACAGCCCCAGCTCCCAGCCTGCTCTGAGGTTGATGAACACAGCCCTATATCCAGGCTGAAAGAACTCATCTTTAGGAGAAGGTTCCTCTAAAACCAGTCCACTGTATGAGGATCGAAAAAGGAAACACTTGAAAAAGGAGACATGATGAGCTCTGATCTGGATTTCTAGGGCTTTGGGAGCAAACAGCTCGAGAAAGGACAGTCACCCTTATGGTCATCTGTGCAGCTATAAAGGCGGTTATGTTGAATTTTCTCAAAGCACTGTGATTTGCTGATTTAAAGTAATAATGACCTTGACATTCCCTGCCTTTTTTCCAATGGTTTTTCTGTCTTTATTCGCCTTTTTTTTTAAAGCTTCCATCACATGAACAGTGGCCGTCAAATATGCGCTTTGTTGGGAACACAGGCTAAGCGGCACAGCACGGCTGCGAAGGCTGGGCGCACACGCCAGCCAGCTGCTGCCCCGGGCCGGGGAGCAAGCGCCTGGCTGTGCTGGGCACCTCGCGCTAGCTGACGTGTCCACTTTCAGGGTTATGGTGGCATTCCAGTCCAAACAAATGTCAGCAACTAAGGAATGCGTGAAAAATCTCCATTTCTGAAAATAATGTGAAGTATTTTTTTACTTCAGAGAATTCTATTCTCCAGGCCCATAAAATCCTACACAAATTAACACACACAGCTTTTAGATTTTAATTTTACAAACTTTGCTGTGCACACACTCATACACACTCTCCCCCACCCTATCTGTCCTGGTGTACACNTTTGTTCTGGTGAATACATACACACTCCCCCACTCCATCTGTCCTGGTGTACACACACTCACACACACTCTCCCACTCCATCTATTCTGCTGTGCACACACTCTCCCCTACCTGATCTGTCCTGGTGTACACACTCTCCCCTACCCTATCTGTCCTGGGGTACACACACTCTCTCACCCTCTCATCTGTCCTGGTGTACACACACACACACACACACACACACACACTCTCACCCTCTCGTCTGTCCTGGTGTACACACACACACACACACACACACTCTCTCACCCTCTCATCTGTCCTGGTGTACACACACACACACACACACACGTATTTCTCTCTCACCCTCTCGTCTGTCCTGGTGTACACACACACACACACACGTATATTTCTCTCACCCTCTCGTCTGTCCTGGTGTACACACACACACACACGTATATTTACCCACCCCATCTGTCCTGGTGGCATTTGCCTCTACACGCTTTCTCTTTTCTGTGATTACGTTCTAGCTGTGGTACATCTTTGTCACAGTTTATTCAATCATTCCCTTACCAATGGTCCTTCATATTGTTTCTTTTTTGTCCTTACAGAAAAATACAATATACATTGATAAACATACAGCTTAAGGTGCTGGCACTTTTTTTCTTAGGGATGGATTCCCAGAAGCAAGTCTGCTGGGTTGGCCCTTGAACAACACAGGGGATAAAGACACAGACCTTCAGTGTAGTTGAAAACCCAAGTATAACTTAAGTTGGTCCTTAAGGTTCTGCATCCACAGATTCAACCAATGGAGGACTGGAGTACATACTCACTGAGAAAAATAGTGGATAAATGCACCTACTCATTTTAAACCAGTGGTGTCCAAGGGGCAACTGTATGTTTTTGATGTTAAAAGACAGTCATAATTATCCCCAAGGAGGCTGTCACAATTTGTATTTCTAACAGAAGTGTATGAAGTTATCCTCTTCCGCTGCTTCCTTGCCAGTAGGAGATGACAGTTTAGAAAGACAAGACTTACTGGACTATGGATATTCTGACAGATTTGTTCAGAAAATCACTCATGTTCATATACAGTCACAGCACCTCAAAAATCTCCAAAAATAACTACAAGAAAGGCCAGCTGCAGCAGCCATTTGCTGTATCAATGCATGATCTGTGATGAATAAGGAAAGGAACTTGTGAATTTGAAATGAGGCCTAAAATGGTATCTTTGAGTTATGCAAAACTGAGAAATTTTTTAGGTTAATAAAGTGTTTGTGAGCCTTTAAAAGAACTCACACTAAGTCACATTCCAAAGGGAAATGCTTTTGGTTGATGACAGTGAAACTCATGGAAGTAGAACTATCTCCTTTAAATAGAATTCTGCGAAAGTTTATTTCTAAAGTGGACTATGCACATGGAAGTTTTTAAAAGCAATAAGACATTTATTGACAGTTACTTAAAATAAATTATTTCTCTAAGTCTCTGAAATGTGACACGAACTACATACACATCCTATTTGTTGCAAGACAATGTATAAAATCTGAAGAGAAATAAGGAAACACAGAATACAAGTGGTTCCTGGGTTATACAGTATTTTGGTAAGACATGCATTTGTAGTAAATACCCCAGTGAAACACAAGCACACGTTGGGTGCGGCTGTTCTTTACACAGCCCGTGTGTTCTGTGTTACACACTGCCTCCTTTTCACTCTCTTTCTCAGTTACAGTTATCTCACACTTGCATATTTATGTGTCAGGAATACTTCTGGGAAGTCTTCAGCAAACCCAGAAGGCTAAAACTTCAACAACACTGTCTTCTGTTGAATGACGAGGTAACTCAGTAACAGTGTGCACGCAAGAGGAGAAAATGTATGCTCTCTGGAATGCATCCTGGATTGTACGGTACTGAAAAACATGTGATGCTCAGTATGGAAAATCGTGTTTGGATGTCCTAATTAGGACAAGAATGTCAAACTCTCAGTGTCTGTTAAATTTACATGCACAGATCTAAAGTATGGCGGTTTTGTGTGTGTGTGTGTGTGGCATATTCTTGCACATAACCACTGAATCCGTAGAGTACTGTCTTTAGCTCCTTTATGCTGCCCAGAATACTTCATTACTGCATAAGTCTCAGGATTTCTAAAAGCTCACTGTAACACAGGGAAGTTTGTCTGTTTACAGTTGGATATATTCTGGTACGTGTTGTTTACCTGGGTATCATACCTAACTGTTGGTACAATGTTGTTCTTAAGGGACCCTGTTTTTACACATTTGCGTTGATAGACTGCATGAGTTCCCATGTTCCTTCAGCACCTTTGTGAGGTTCCTCCCCGTGGGAAGGGTTCTCCTTGGTACAAGTGGGCTGACGTGTCAGGGTCTGTCCCCCATGTGAACTCTCTGATGGACACTGAGTCGGGACTTCCTGCTGAAGGCTTTCCCACACTCAGCACACTCATACGGTTTCTCTCCTGTGTGGATTCGCAAATGTAATCTAAGAGTTGACCTCTGGCTGAAAGTTTTGCCACACTCAGTGCATTCATAGGGTTTTTCTCCAGTGTGAGTTCTCATGTGTATAATGAGTTGTGAGTTCTGGATAAAGGATTTTCCACATTCACTGCACTCATAGCGTTTCTCCCCTGTGTGAATTTTCTGGTGTATAATGAGATTTGACTTCTTGAAGAAGGTTTTTGCGCATTCATTACACTCATAGGGTCGTTCTCCAGTATGAATTCTCTGGTGTGTGGTAAGTTCAAATTTCTGGGCAAATGTCTTGCCACATTCACTGCATTCATAGGGCTTCTTCTCCATGTGTGCTCTCTGGTGTACAATGAGGTTTGACTGGTGGGTGAATGCTTTTCCACATTCCAGACATTCAAAGGGTTTCTCCCCGGTATGAATTCTCTGATGTTTAATGAGGTTTGCTTTATGGGAGAAAGTTTTCTTACACACATTACATTCGTAAGGCTTTTCTCCAGTATGTATTCTCTTATGACTAATGAGGAGTGATTTAAATGAGAAAGCCTTGTCACAATAATTACAGATAAAAGGTTGTACCAAATTTCTAATTTTCTGGTGTTTAAAAATGGCTTCTTTATGGCTGAAGGCTTTCCCACTTTTATTATATTCCGAGTATTCCACTCCAGGATGGGTTTTCTCTTGTTTCAGATAGAAGAGTGCTTTTCCAAATCCATTACAGTCATCTGCTTTCTTTCTTATATAGTTTCTATTGCTAGTAAGTATGTCTGAATTGTATCTCAAAGTTTTTTCATATAAGTCATATTTATAGGGTACTTGTCTTAAAGAAACCAAGTCTGTGCTAAGGTTAAATGTTTTTCCAAAGAGATTATTATCTCTTTCTTCGGTTGGGGTTTGGTCCTTAAAGATTACAAATGGCCTCGCCTGCTCATCTGGGTTTCTGTGGTCCGTCTCCATCTGGTCATCAGCCTTCCATACCTCTAGGAAAGAGCACATGAAACACTGTCAGCCTTTCACCATAATGTTACAGAATGTGAAGCTCCACAAATGTTCCACTGCAGGGCTATCTTTTTCTTTAGTTTGGGACCCAGTCTTTCAGTATAAAAAAGTCCCCAGTTCCGAGTTTTCCTAGCTCTTAAACAATGAAAGAAAAAGACAAATCCAAGGCAAAATGGACAGAGACAACACCCCAGATTACAAAATGGGCCTTAAACGCGGGTAAAGTGAAGTAAAAACAACTCATGTGGGAAGGCTGGCAATTCCAAAGATAAATGCGACTTGGTGTCCTCAAGGACACCAGCTGACACAGAACAAGATAATAAGTAGATGTTAAGGGGAAAAACCAGGCAGATCTAAGTTGAGCAGCCAATGCTGAGACTCTAACTGTGGTCAGATGGCCACCACATCTACACACTCAAGGATCTTTCCCCTTTCCTCTCCTCTGTTCCTCTAGCAGGTTTACCAGTAACTTCCTAAAGGCAACATTTCTCACAGGTTTGCAGACAGAACCCTACGCGGCATTCCAAATCTCCAAAGTCAGACTTTTGCAAGTGGAAGGCAAAATCCAGAAACTCATATATTCTGTAGGAAATATAAAAGGAATCCAAGATCCTTTTGGCAGAATCACTCACTGCTACTGCTGGGTACACTATTTTTTTCAATCGAAGTTGTTGGAGAAAATGTTTCTATCATTATATCTTATTTTTCTCCTTTAATGTGTTTAATTTCTTTCTCAAAGCAGTCTAAGTCCCAGCTTTTATTCCAAGGAATCTCAAGGATCAAATTTACCTGACCTCTACCTATGCTTATGAACCTTTACTTGCATCTCTGCATTACTGGTTATTCCTGACCATTGGAGTCCTGCTGCCATTTGTGGCACTCGTACTGAAAAACGCGTATTTTCCCTGAGGCTATATACCAATTCCCATGACCTAAAATATAGAAGTCACCATTCTGGCTAGATGACAATACTAATGAAAGGGAAAGTAATCATGAAACAAAGGTTTATAACATGCCAGGAAAGAATCAAGGCTTGACTGTGAGAGGCAAATAGATATAAAAATTAAACAGGGAAAAAGCTAAGCAGGAAGAACCTGATGTTTGGAGGTATGACTCAAGATATGAGGTGCACAAGTCATCTGTCCTCAGCTTTCTCTAAAGGCTTAGGGATTTGAAAAACAGATTCCTAAACAATACTTCAAAGGTACCAACCCATTCATAATCTCTAGGATATTACTTCCAATGGCTTCTATCAGATTCTCCTTCCCACCTGCCACATTTTTCCTAGTATGTTCTTTTTTTTTTGGACTTGGCATATTTTATTAAGACCATTTGATTAATAACAGAAGCAGCATTTCTGGTTAAGTCTTGAAAAAGTATGAAAATCTTTCAAAAACAAATATCAATACTTACAGTTCACTGAAGACCTATGCCCAGATGTTTTATTTTTTTGTAGGAAAGGGAAAAATAATTCTGGATTATGCCACCTATTTCCATGACAATACCATCTCAAAGTTCTCATAGTAGAATATTTTAAACATTAGTTGATCAAATACTGTTTTATCTAAAACTAGCAAATATTTAAGAAGAAAAATAGCGAACTGGTGGTTTTACCTTCATCATTTTCTTTTTCCATTTTTTAAAATTATTTACTTTAATTGGAGGTTAATTACTTTACAGTATTGTGGTGGTTTTTGCCATACCTTCACATGAATCGGCTGTGGATNATCCAAAAGTCTGTTCTTTATATCGGTGTCTCTTTTGCTGTCTTGCATACAGGGTCATTGTTACCATCTTTCTAAATTCCATATTATATGTGTTAATATACTGTATTGGTGTTTTTCTTTCCGACTTACTCCACTCTGTATATTAGTACGTTCTTTTTTTGGGGAAAAAAAAAAAGAATTTGGCTTATGATAGGTCTGAGTGGTGGTATGGGGGATCTAGTTCCCTGACCAGGGACTGAACCCAGGCCCCTTGCATTCGGAGTGTGGCGTCTTGGCCACTGGACCACCAGAGAAGTCCCTCCCTAGGAAGCTCTGAACTGGAAATCCTAACTCTGATGCCCACATCTATTCTTACTCATCCAACTTGAAAATCCGGTTTGATATAGTAGAGACCTCGGTAATGGGACATCGCTCCTAACTGCTTGGACTTGAGAAAACCTGAAAATAAAGAAGGCAGAACCTCAGAGTCTGCACTGTCTCAGCTTTAATACATGAAGCTTGAGACCAAAACCAAGAAGCTTGTAATTTTGGGTAACTGAGAAAGGACCTAAACGCCACTGGGGAAATGCTGAATTTCACCTGAGAGCTGTCCTTACCCACTGATAGTAAGTTGCTGTAATTCTCCAGCATCACATCCATGTAGAGGATCCTCTGAGAGGGGTCCAGTTGCTCCCATTCCTCCTGGGTGAAGTCCACAGTCACATCGGTGAATGAAACTGATCCCTGAAATAGCATACTGCTATTTATTCTGATATGATTAGCATTTGGTGATGCAGGAAGGACACATAAAAACATACTCTATGTTGTAAAAGAACCATCTTTAAAATTTACATATGACACAAACTGTAAAATTTCATTGTTTTGTCATGCCTCCAAAAATATCTTTATAAAAGTTAAAGCATTTATTCAGATTCCCATAAATTCCAGCATTGTCATATTTGGCAGATATTAAGATTAAACATTAATATGCAGTATTTAATGTTACCAGTTAGTGATGATGCTTATATAGGTATTATTTTCGTGGTCTCAAACTAGACAATATAAAGAGTTAAGCTTTGAATATTTAAAGGTAGAATATGAAATTCCTATTATAAGATAAACTATCAGGCATAGGTAGAGATCTCTCTACCATATCCAAACCATAAAAAAGGCAGACAAAAACTAACAAGTGAGACTACAAACTAAAAGGCTTCTGCACAGCAGAGGAAACCATCAACAGAATGAAAACCTTATCTGCTGGGGGCCAGCGAGAGGAACTCCGCCCATGGCAAAGGTCATGAGGAAGGAAGCTTGGCATACGCAAAGGCATGATCAAGCCACAGGAAACCCCTTGTTCCCGAGCATCTACCCCCCAAACCAGAGTACTTTACGGGGGGCTCTCCCCCATAACCATTTCTCTCGGAGAAGGAGTTAACCTGCAGCTCCAGTTAATAAAAATTCCTGGGCGTGACAAGAGTGTTTCAACTTAGAAATTCCCCTGGAGGTCTTCTAGCCTCCCTGATCAGGTTCATCAGCCATATGTGATTGTTTACAGCCTCTCAACCTTGAGGCACGAGATGCTTTAAAACTTTCTAAATACAGACTCTTTTGAAAAGTTAGAAAATTATTAGTATAGTCTAGTGGGTTGATTAGAAATTGTATTAGTGAAGGGTTTTTTTCATTTGTCTTGCCAATAATTACTGCTAATTCCTGGCCCTGGGTGTGACAAGGGTGTCTCAGGTCAAACCTCTCTGCTGACAGGCTAGCTTGTGTGACAACCTCTCAACCATAAACAGCACAGAGAGTTTGGAGTATTAGCCTAGGGTTTTTCTCATTGTTGAGTCAATGATTGCCGCCAGGCCTCTATATCCTTTGGCACCTGGGAATATATTAATCAATGTATTTGAAATATAGAAAAGGAAATATAGTAGGTTTTAAGGTTAGCAATACCAGACTTTTTGAGTTAATGAGTTTTCTCTTTTGTAATAGATCACTGTACTTTGTTATAAATCACTGTGTCCTTGCTATGTAAAAATGTAACTTTATCACTATCTTAAGACTAAATAGATCTTAAGGGGAACATTGGTGAAAGGATTTTCATTTGTTGGGCTGATGTTTGCTGCTAAATCTCCATATTCCCTGCTCTTATAGTTAATATAACTAGCATATAGGGGAAATAAGTATTAACCTTTAAGATTAATCATGTTAACCTTGGGTTAAATAAATTCCTTTCTTGATTGTAACTCACTACACCTTCACCCTATAGGAAAGCAACTTTATTTGGAGTGTGGTGCTTGGTTTAAGAAAAAACACCCTTGGAAAAAATAAGTTTTTTGGTTATCAGAAAGAAAGGATCATAAAATGTCAGCAGGTCTCATGGCCAAGAAGATGTAAGACCCATAAGACCTTTGTATAATTTTATATGAAACACCTGATTGTGACAAGAGTCAGGTCTGCTGACCCCCACGTGACTCTGTATTCATCCCTATGTAAACAAAAGGTATATAAACAAACCTGAAAAATAAAGAAATCGGATCAGTAAAGACTGATTCCCCCATGTCGTTTCTTCCTTGCTCCCCGTTTTCCTGGCTGAATTCCCATCTGGTACGAGGGTACGCACCAAGCCTACTAACTTTGCTGGGGCTTCTAAGATCGGACCAGGGAGGCCTCAGTGCCTCCTCTCCTTCGGGAAAACGGAAAGATGCCTGTGGCCTACGTAGGTGGTGATTGGTATTCCATGTAAACCAAGTTATTCAGCCTCTTTTTCTCCACTAATATTTCCTACTACACTATCCGTTTCTAATCTCTCTTTATATCTGTAATCAAGTTTTCTCCTAGGACGCCGATTCCGTCCCCACCTTCGAATCACCCTGTATCCACCGGGGCTGGACCCCGGCACTTGTCTGATACAATTTGCAAATATTTTCTTGCAATCTACCAAATGACAGAAAATATTTGCAAGTCATGTATCTGATGAGGGGTTAATTTAGCAGAAAAAAATACCAATCTGATTAAAAAACAGGCAGAGGAAATAGACATTTTTCTGATGACATACAAATGGCCAACAGGTACATGAGGTGTTCAGAATCACTAGTCATCAGGAAAATGTGATCAAAATCACAGTGAAATAGCCATTCTTATAGGTGTGATGCCTATTTATATAAAGACAAAACTATTTACATGTCCTTTACATTGTACAAGGCACTTTAAATTATCTAGAGATGACTTAAAATACATGGGAGGATGTATGTGGGTTACATGCAAATACCACGCTTTTTATATAAGGGACTTATATAAAGTCTATGGAGGATACTGAGGGATGACTTATCACTGTGTTTATTTCAATATAGTTTACAAAAACCAAATATGTAAACAGAGTATCCACTGATGGAGTATCATTCAGCCATAAAGAAGAATGGAATTTGTGACAACATGGACCTTATGCTACATGAAATGTCAGATAAATTATATATCCCAATTATATCTTTATAATTATATATCTCAATTAAATTATATCTCAATCATATTATATATAAAATTATGAGATATATAATTATATATCTCAATCATATGTAGAATCTAAAAAACAAACAAAAAACCCACAAACATGTAGATACAGAGAACAGACTGGCTGTCAGAGGCTGGATGAGGGAGGTAGGAAAATGAGGTAAAAGGGGCCAAAAGGTACAAATTTCCCCTTATAAAGTCAGTCAGGTAATGTACAGCATGGTGACTGTGGGTAATAATATTGTACTGCATGCTTGAAAGTTGCTACGAGAACAGATCTTAAAAGTTCTTAGACTCAGGAAGTTATGTGTGTATGCTCAGTCATGTCCGACCCTCTGCAGCCCCATGGACTGTAGCCCACCAGGCTCCTCTGTCCATGGGGTTTTCCAGGCAAGAATAAGAGTGGGCTGCCATTTTCTCTTCCAGGGGATCTTCCCAACCCAG
>SJYX01000607.1:134528-153770 GCA_006410675.1 Oreotragus oreotragus | reverse complement strand
TGAAGTCGCTCAGTCTGTCCGACTGTTAGCGACCCCATGGACTGCAGCCCACCAGGCCACTCTGTCCATTGGATTTTCCAGGCAAGAGTACTGGGGTGGGGTGCCATTGCCTTCCCCAATATATTATGCTATCTTTCCTTTATTATTTTTTTTTAATTATTTGGTTGCATCAGGTTTTCGTTGCAGCACGTGGGATCTTCGTTCCGTTATGCGGGATCTTTCATTGGAGGTACTGACCCTCTAGCTGTGGGGTGCAGCCTCAGTAGTTGTAGCAAGTTGGAGGCTTAGTTGCTCTGGAACATGGAGCTTCCCAGGCGGCTCAGTGGTAAAAGAATCCACCTGCCAATGCAGGAGACGCAAGACACGCTGGTTCAATCCCTGGGTGGGGAAGATCCCCTGGAGGAGGAAATGGCAACCCACTCCACTGTTCTTGCCTGGAGAATCCCCATGGACAGAGGAGCCTGGCGGGCTGCAGTTCATAGGGTTGCAGAGTCAGACACGACTGAGCTCACACACACACATGCACGTGGGGTCTTAGTTTCCTGACTAGGAATTGCAAGGTGGGTTCTTAACCCCTGGACCACCAGGGGGGTTTCTTTCCTTTATTTTTAACATAAATGAACTCTGGAAAATGGAACCAACCTGAGCCTCAAAAAGATTGTTATCTTATTTGAGTGCTTGACAAGGCCATCTTTATCCTCAATGAATGAAGGGGTCTTTCAAGGTCAGTGGCTGAGATTCAGGGCTCCTCTGTGCATACAAGGACTGTCTGTCTCATTTGTCATGGCCTTTCCAGCACTGTGCTCGATGTAGATGAGGAAAGAATGAATGACTGGGGCAGGAAGTAATCACGCTTGAAGCCCAACTACGGCCAGTATCGTGCACGTCTGTCCACCTGAGTGCGCCAAGTGCTACCTGTGCATTGTGCATCCTGCTGGAGTGGCAGCTTCCAGCATCACCCAGCTTTTCAGGGCTGCCCACCTCAGTGGGCCAGCGGTGCCTCTGCAACACGCCAGGGTAGGTAGCTGCTCCTCTGGCCCTTCTCTCGGGCTGGCCAGATCTTGGCATTGCAAAGAACTCCAGCTATTTCCTCTCTCTCCTCTTTGTGAAGAGACACCTAAAGACTACACTAAAAATAGAAGAAAAAAAGATTCCCCTGGTAGCCCAGTGGTAAAGAATCTGCCTTGCAATGCAGAGGACAAGGGTTGGATACCTGCTCAGAGAACTCAGAATCTAATACCTCACATGCCGCAGAGCAACTGAGCCTGCGCGTCACACCATTGCCTTCTCCATCTAGGAGATCCCATAGGATGAACGACGATAACAAATGCTGCAACCAAGACATGAATCAGCCAAAATAAATAAATAAATAAATAAAATTTAAAAAAGAATATCCTATTTATCCCACCTTAGGGGAAGAAAATCATAGTCATTCTGAATCAGGTTTAATTTTGGGTACATTGGTTTTTATAGAGAATTTAGAGACAACTGCATACAAGTCAGAAAAACATAGGTTTGAATATTATTGGACACAGTCTTATTCTTTTAAAAAGCAAATATTCTGAACTTGTTTTATTACTTCTATTTGCCTTAGTCTTTTTTTTATGTTTATTTTTAATTGGAGGATAACTGCTTTACAATGTTGTGTTGGTTTCTGCCATACATCAACACCATTCAGCCACAGGTATACACGTCCCCTCCTTCTTATATCTCCTTCCCACCTCCCACCCCATCNATTGGAGAAGGAAATGGCAACCCACTTCTTGCCTGGAGAATCCCAGGGATGGGGGAGCCTGGTGGGCTGCCGTCTATGGGGTTGCACAGAGTCGGACACAACTGAAGTAACTTAGCAGTTAGCAATGTATATATTTCAATGTTACTTCATCCCACCCTCTCCATCCCCCACTGGACAAAGTATTATTACAAAATAAGCAACTGAATCAAACCTTCCTCTATTTTAAGAGCAGATCCATAAACAGTAACAGAACAGATCGGGACTCCATTGGTCCAAATACCTGTTCACAAATGGAAAAAGCCTGGAGAACCCAACAAGTTTTAATTCTGACAAAGATAAGCTGTTTATGGCTTCAAAATGATAATATGACTTGTTTTAAGGGCTCCCCCAGGCCACGTTCAGGTTCGATTTTTCCTTAGAAGGACTCAGAACTCAGCAAGTTGTTATACTCATGGCTACTTTTTACTGCAGTGAAAGGATACAGATTAAAATCAGCAATGGAAAAGGCACAAAAGCCAAGGTCCAGAAGACACAAGGCACAAGATTCCAGCTGTCGTCTCTCAGCGGTGTCATGCACACAGCACTTGATTCTCCTAGCAATGGTGTGTGACATCATACGTGGAGTATAGCTAACCCTAAGGTCAGCTGAACCTTGGTATCCAGGGTCTCTACTGGAGGTTGATCATATGGGCATGTCTGATTGCCCACACGGCTGACCTTAGCCTCCAGCCCCTTCCCAGGTCAAGGTGATACCCTGGGATCAAGAAAAAGAGTAAATGCTTATTGTTTTATGCCATGGAGTTTTAGGTGTTTGTTATACTATAGCAACAGCTAACTGATTCAGTGGGATAGGAAACAGAGCCACAAAAGTAGGCTTTGAATTAAAGTGTACTGACACAAAGCAGACAACTGCTAAGACACACTTTCTCAACACACTGCTGTCAAGCCAACATTTCTGGCTCTAAATGTGACAATGAAGTGTCAGCAATGCTGCTTCTTTAGTTTAAAAAGTGGTTCTTAGGGGATATAAGTATACCTATGGCTGATTCATGTTGAGGTTTGACAGAAAACAGCAAAATTCTGTAAACCAATTATCCTTCAATAAAAAATAAATTAATTTAAAAAATGGTTCTTGCATCATTTTCCTTGTCAGCTAGATCTTTAACATTTTTTTAATTGAAATATTGTTTTAAGAGTAAGAACACCTGGAACTCTGCTGGTGGTCCAGCGGCTAAGACTTGGAGCTCCCAATGCAGGGGAGTCCAGGGGAGTCGTGGTCGAGGGACTACCCACACGCCCCAGCTAAGAGTTCACATGCTGCAACTAAAAAAAGAAACTTTGCGCCGCAACAAAGGTGGGTGTGCAACTAAGCCCCAGTGCAGCCAAATAAATTAACAAATAATTTTTTTTTAATGTAAGGACACTCAACATGAGATCCATCTCCTCAGCAGATTTTTAAGTGTACTGTGCAGCAGTGTTTTGCATGAGCACAGTGTGGTACGGTAGATTTCTAGAATTCATTCATTTTGTATAACAGAAATTTTAAACCTGTAATTAGTAATCTACGGGGTCAGCACATTTAAAAGATGCTATTTTCGGGCTTCCCTGGTGGTCCAGTAGTAAGAATCCCCCTTGCCATGCAGGGACACCAGTTAGATCCCTGGCCCAGGAAGATCCCACATGCTGCAGAGCAACTAAGCCCACGCACCGCAGCTACTGAGCCTTCGTGCCCTAGCACCAGGGCTCTGCAACAGAAGCCCCTGCGGCAAGAAGGCCGAACACTGCACCCAAATAGTAGCTCCCACTCTCTGCAGCTAGAGAGAGCCCTTGAGCAGCAATTCTGGCCCAGGAAGATCCCACATGCTGCAGAGCAACTAAGCCCACGCACCGCAGCTACTGAGCCTTCGTGCCCTAGCACCAGGGCTCTGCAACAGAAGCCCCTGCGGCAAGAAGGCCGAACACTGCACCCAAATAGTAGCTCCCACTCTCTGCAGCTGGAGAGAGCCCTTGAGCAGCAATGAAGACCCAGCCTGGCCGAAAATAAGTAAGTACATAACACCATTTTCTTCTAATACTTAAAGATGTCACTTATTTACATTTAAATATTTTATCTCTTTGGTATTTACTTTGGATATGGATCCAACTTTATTTTTCTCCCTGATACCATGGGTTAATAAGTCCATCTTTACAACACTGACTTTCAGCTCAGTTCAGTCGCTCCGTCGTGTCCGACTCTGTGCGACCCCATGAATCACAGAACGCCAGGCCTCCCTGTCCATCACCATCTCCCGGAGTTCACTCAGACTCACGTCCATCGAGTCAGTGATGCCATCCAGCCATCTCATCCTCGGTCGTTTCCTTCTCCTCCTGCCTCCAATCCCTCCCAGCATCAGAGTCTTTTCCAATGAGTCACTGACTTTAGGTGCCACCTTTATCAAACATAAAATATTTGTAATTGGTTATACTTCTGAACTTTCTATTTCTCTTCCACTGGTCTTTCTGTCTATTCATGCAACAATATCACACTTATTATCACTGTGTCTTGTGGTATGTTTAATTACTAGGGTCCAATTCCCCCTCATTAATCCCCTTTTCTATTTGTATTTTTATTAATAGACTTAATTTTTTCAAAAGTTTTATATTTACCAAACATTGAGCAGATAGCAGAGCTCCATATCTCCCCCCGCAACAAGAGTGCAGTTTTCCCCTGTTATTAACATCTTACATTAATTAGTATGGTTCATTTATTATAATTAATGAACTAATACATGTGAGGGCTAAGTTGCTTCAGTTGTGTTTGACTCTTTGCGACCCTAATGGGCTACAGCCCTCCAGGCTCCTCTGTCCATGGGATTCTCCAAGAATACTGGAGTGGGTTACCATGCCCTCCTCCGGGGATCTTCCTGATTCAGGGTTCAAACCCAAATCTCTTATCTCTCCTGCAATGGCAGGCAGGTTTTTTACCAAGGACCACCTGAGAAGCCCAATGAATCAATAATAGCATATTATTAACTAAAAGCCATAGTTTTTCAGATTTCCTTAATTTTACTGACTATTCTTTCTGTTACCAGATTCCATCCAGGAAGCTACATTTAGTCTTCACGTCTCCTTAGGCTTGGCTACAGACTGAATGTTTGTGTCTCCACAAAATTTATAGGTTGAAAACTAACCGCCGATGCGATGGTACTTAAAGGTAGGGTCTTTGCGGGGAGGGTTACGTCAGGAGGGTGAATCCATCATGAATGTGCTTAGTCTAGAAAGCTCGCTCGCCCCCTCCACTGTGCGAGGACTCATCTAGAAGACAGCTCTCTGATCCAGGAAGTGGTTATCAGACACCAGATCTGCCCATGTCTTGACCGTGCCACCCCAGCTTCCAGAACTGTGAGAAGTAAATGTTATATAAGCCAGCAAGTGTTGCTGTTAATGGGTTACTGAAGTCCATTCAGCAGTGGACTTCAGCAACGAAATCCGAATGAACAGAGACGGACTCCCTCGGTTGTGGCTTTTTCAGACTTTCCTTGTTTTTGATGACTTTGACAGCTTTGAGTACTGTCAGGCATTCTGATATGCCTCTATTGGTGAGTGTCTGATGTTTCTGTCATGGTTAGACTGGGGTTATAGGTTTTGGGGAGGAAGACATCAAAGGTAAAAATAACCATTTTTATCCTATCCTATCAAGGGCAGTATATTAGCTTCCTCGGGCTGTTATAAAATAAAAAAAAGTATCACAAACTGAGTGACTGAAAACAACACAAACTTGTCCTTTCACAGTTCTTGATTCTGAAATCAAAGTGTTGGCAAGACCAGGCAGCATCTGAAACCCATAGTGAGGAATCCTCTATTGCTTCTTCCCAGCTTCCGAGATGCCCAGGTGCAGCCCCTTCACCGCTGCCTCCACGGCCACGTGACATTCTCCTCTCCCGTCTCCGTGTCTCTTCTCCCATTCTTATGACACCAGTCACACTGGTACTCATTAGGACACCATCTTAACTGATTATGTCGGCAACAACCAAGTTTTCAAATATAGTCCGCTCTGAGGTCCTAGGAAGGACATGTATTTTGAGAGGATGCTATTCAACGCAGAATAGGCACCATCAACATGATTTGACTGTTGGTGTTGATTTTGATCATCCAGCTGGAGTAGCACTTGCCAGGCCTCTCCACTATAACGTGACCCTTTTCCTTTCCCCCTTTCCATGCTGTCACTTCAGAAGGAAGTCACTAGGAGCAGCCCACAATTAGGAAGTGGGAAGTTATGCTTCCTCCTTTTAGGGGGAAAGTTCTACATAATTTATTTACAATTCTTCTGCACAGGAGACTTGTCTGTTTTCCCTACTTAGGAGGTCCAACCAGTCCATTCTGAAGGAGATCAGCCCTGGGATTTCTTTGGAAGGAATGATGCTAGAGCTGAAACTCCAGTACTTTGCCCACCTCATGCAAAGAGTTGACTCATTGGAAAAGACTCTGATGCTGGGAAGGATTGGGGGCAAGAGGAGAAGGGGACGACAGAGGATGAGGTGGCTGGATGGCATCATGGCCTCGATGAACGTGCGTCTGAGTGAACTCCGGGAGATGGTGATGGACAGGGAGGCCTGGCGTGCTGCGATTCATGGTGTCGCAAAGAGTCGGACAAGACTGAGCGACTGAACTGAACTGAACTGATCCAGTTAAACGTAAAGCCGATTCAGAAGTGTTAACTCGTTTCCCTGTGGGAAACAAATTGACCGACTCGAGGACAGTGCTTATTGGCAATTCCTTTTGTCTTTAGTCTAACTGAAAACTCCATTCATGTAAGTCAGCACCTGTTTCCTCCACCCTCTTCAGAGAGGTTGTTTTATATATTTAGAAAGATAGATTCTCTTGTCACAGTCTTCATTCTTGCCTGGGATCCGCCAACCTCCTAAATGATCTTTTAGAAATCTGCCTCCACTAAGGCTCACTCTGGAGAAGGCAATGGCACCCCATTCCAGTACTCTTGCTTGGAAAATCCCATGGATGGAGAAGCCTGGTAGGCTGCAGTCCATGGGGTCGCTGAGAGTCGGGCACGACTGAGCGACTTCACTTTGACTTTTCACTTTCGTGCATTGGAGAAGGAAATGGCAACCCACTCCAGTGTTCTTGCCTGGAGAATCCCAGGGACGGCGGAGCCTGGTGGGCTGCCGTCTAGGGGGGTCACACAGAGTCAGACACAGCTGAGGTGACTTAGCAGCAGCAAGGCTCACTTTTGGTATTGCAAAGTTTTATAGGTTATGAAAAATGTTCCCACTCCAGTGTTCTTGCCTGGAGAATCCCAGGGACGGCGGAGCCTGGTGGGCTGCCGTCTAGGGGGTCACACAGAGTCAGACACAACTGAGGTGACTTAGCAGCAGCAAGGCTCACTTTTGGTATTGTAAAGTTTTATAGGTTATGAAAAATGTGTAATGTCAGGTATCCACCATGTAAGTTATCAGAGTACAGAGGCTAGAGAAATACATTAAGCAATCCCACAAGAATGCAATCATCCAAAGACAAAACGTGGAAAATTCTACAGAACCAGCGTCCTAGTTTCTTTAATAAGTAAATGGCATGGAAAAATGGGGGAGAGAGAGACTGTTGTAGATTAAGAGAGGCTTATGAGACACATTAACNCGCAATCCCACAAGAATGCAATCATCCAAAGACAAAACGTGGAAAATTCTACAGAACCAGCGCCCTAGTTTCTTTAATAAGTAAATGGCATGGAAAAATGGGGGAGAGAGAGACTGTTGTAGATTAAGAGAGGCTTATGAGACACATTAACCAGTTGCTCTGTGAGGGCTTTCCCTAGATCTTGATTTGAACTAACCAACTGTAAAAGAGACTTTTTTTGATTTTTCTTTTTAAAATTTTTGGCAGTGTGACATGTAGGATCTTAGTTCCCTGACCAGGGGTTGAACCTGCATCCCCTGCACTGGAAACGTTGAGTCTTAACCACTGGATCACCAGGGTAGTTACAAAGAGACAACTTTTGAGATAAGCCAGTTAAGCAACACATTGAAAGTGGACACATGGATTCATTTCAGATGTGGCTGGGGAGAAAGACCCAAGCAGGAGTGTGTATTCCTGGTTTGACTGGGAAGGAAAACAAAGACAAGAATAGCTTTATCTCAGTAATGTTACAACACGTTTTTTCAGTTACTGTAGAAGGAAAACCAAGCTTGGAATAGCTTCAAGAGCAGCAGCTACATCACTCCCCAAGATCCTGGGATATGCCCAGTGGGAGAGTGGAGACAAAGAGATGCAACTGTCTTTTCCTTCACTTACCTGGTAAATTGCTGTTCATCCTTAGCACTCCTCTTCCAGGAAGTCTTCCTGGCTTGCCTTACTGCAATAGCCCACCCCATCCCCCAAGAGCCTCCCTGTGCTTTCCTTCTCAGAGCCCCATCAAGACTTACTCTGTGACACTGGAGCTGGGTCTTGTGGGTATTTGCCAAGGCCCTGAGCCTGGCTGGAGCTCTGGGAACTCGGATCACAAGAAGTCATTGCATAATCTTAAGTTAGGTAGTGGCTGCTATTCCGTTTCCCTTTGGTTCAATAAACCTCACCTCTCCTTCAAGAAGTACTGACTCAGCAAGGTCTGGCAGGGCCACCTTAAGGCTGCACCACCTTAAGCAGCCCCGCCCCCAGCACAACCAATAGCCCAGGGTGGTGACTGGCGACTGCACAGCTATGGCCAGCCTGCTCCGGCCTGCAACTTGGGGACTGTTCTCCTGGAGGGGCTACTGCTCCAGGGGGACGCAGGTGGGTAGGAGGGGAGGAGCCCCTTAGAGGGTGGGGGGCCCGGCTCCGTGCTGCCCCAGCATCCTGAGATCTCTGGGGGAGGATCGCTGGGCTCACCGCATGTCAGATGTGGATGTTGAGGGAGGGGGGCTGAAGCCCCAGCGACTACCATGAGGGGGCCTGGGGGGTTTCAACTCCAGAGCGCCCCTTTGGGGCTCCGGAACACACACACATTTTGAAAGAATGCCTGGGAGGCAGGAAGCTGGTTCTCGGCCAGGTCCTGTCATGGATTCGATGGCCTCTTTTCGCCCCTTCAGTAAAATGGGAAGAAATACCCAGAAGGGCTCCAAGAGCCCTAGGAGGCTCCGGCCAACGTGGGGCGGGGCTGTGGGTGCCCCTATTCACACGCAATGAAGCCCCACCCCTCCTCTCCCACCAGCCAGGTGGCCCCAGATATCTCTGAGTGACCCTGCCAACGCGTTTCTCCCCTGTAGGGCAGACTCAGCGCGGGCTTTGTGGAGGCCCTGAAGGCAGTTGTGGGGAGCCCCCACGTGTCTACCGCGGCTGTGGTCCGAGAGCAGCACGGGCACGATGAATCCATGCACAGGTGGGTTCCCCTGCACATCAGAACCCCCCGGGAGGGCGGGTCCTGGAGTGTCTTCGGCCCCTTTTTGGGCGCTCTGGCATTCTCCACCTCTCCTCTATGCCCCCAGAAGGGTGTTCTCTACCCTCTGCGCAGCCTCAGGCCCTGCAGTACCTACAAACATGAGCAGGACCTGAAGGTACCACACACCCCTACACTGCTGAGGGTCTGGTTGCAGGTGCCAACCTCCGGACGCCGTGGTGTGGCCCCAGGATGTGGAGCAGGTCAGCCGGCTGGCAGCCCTGTGCTATGGCCAAGGCGTGCCCATCATCCCCTTCGGCACTGGCACCGGGCTGGAGGGTGGAGTCTGCGCGGTCCAGGTATGCATGCGCTCCGTCGGCCAGGCTCTGCCGTCACACTTGTCACATGGGCGGCGGCCTCCTCCACCACGGGCAGCGCCCCTTACCAGCCATCCTGGAGCTCCGGCCCGCCTGCTGGGAGGCTGGCCACGAGCTGAGGTCCTCCTGGAGGAAGACCTAGGGCAGCCATCATTTGAATGCCTCCTGCCAGGGTGGCATCTGTATCAACCTGACCCGTATGGACCGAATCCTGGAGCTGAATCCCGGAGACTTCTCTGTGGTGGTAGAACCCGGCGTCACCCGCAAAGCTCTCAACACCCACCTGCGGGACCTCGGCCTCTGGTTCCCTGTGGGTAGGCTGGGGTCTTTCCCCGGGCCTGGCGGGCTCCCTGGGGGCGGGTGTTTCTGAGGCTCGGTGGGACCCCTCTGCGGGCCCCAAGCTGCCCTCTGCCCTCCAGACCCAGGTGCAGACGCCTCTCTCTGCGGCATGGCGGCCACCGGAGCCTCGGGCACCAACTCCGTGCGCTACGGCACCATGCGCGACAACGTGCTGAACCTGGAGGTGGTGCTGCCCAGCGGGCAGCGGCTGCACACCGCGGGCCGCGGCCGGCGCTTCCGGTGAGCGCCCTCTACTGGACCAGCCGGCGCCTCCTGCGAGCGCCCTCTCCCGGCCGCGGCCCCGGGAGAGGCGCGACAGGAGGCTGTCCTGTGGCCCAAGCTGGTGGTCCAGTGGTGGGGGTAGTGCCAGGGAACGGCGAGGCTTCCCCGGCGGCTCAAGCTCAGAGAACCCGCCTGCGAGGCAGGAGCCCCAGGAGCCGCAGGTTCCATCCCTGGGCGGGGAAGATCCCCAGAGGAGGGCACGGCAGCCCCCTCCAGGGCTCTGGGCTGGAGGATCCGAGACAGAGGAGCCTTGTGCACGGAGTCGCAGAAAGCTGGACAGGACTGAAGCGACTTAGCAGGCGCGTACGGGAGCGGCTGCCTGGGGGGTAGTCTGCGCCGAGGGCGGGCAGCCCAGACCTCGGGCTCTACTCCCTCCTGGCCTCTAGCCAGAGATCTGGCGGCATGTGGCCTGGGCGCTCATCTGCCCTGTGTCCCCGGGCCCAGGAAGAGCGCAGCCGGCTACAACCTCACCGGGCTCTTTGTGGGCTCCGAGGGAACGCTGGGTCTCATCACATCCGCCACTCTGCGCCTGCATCCTGTCCCTGAGGCCACTGTGGCCGCCACCTGTGCCTTCCCCACCGTCCAGGCGGCGGTGGACAGCACTGTACACATCCTCCAGGCTGCAGTACCTGTGGCCCGCATTGGTGAGTAATCCGGGTGGGCTCCCCGGGGGAGGCCCCCTTTAAAGCTTCACTTCACCTGGGCTCTCCTTGGCCCCAGAATTCCTAGATGAGGTCATGATGGATGCCTGCAACAGGCACAGCAAGCTGAACTGCTGCGTGGCACCCACGCTCTTCCTCGAGTTCCACGGCTCCGAGCAGGCCCTGGCAGAGCAGGTGCAGCGCACAGGTGTGCGGGGGTGCTGTGGGCAGGGGGCACAGGCTGCCCCCAGAGTAGAGCTTGGTGTAACTCTCCCCGTCCCCCACAGAGGAGATCATCCGTCATAACGGAGGCTCCCACTTCTCCTGGGCCAAGGAGGCAGAGGAGCGCAGCCGCCTCTGGGCAGCCCGGCACAACGCCTGGTACGCAAGCCTGGCCCTGCGGCCGGGCTGCAAGGTGAGCAGGCTGGGATGCAGGCGGGAGCCTTTCCTCAGCCTGGCACCCTATCGTCCAGGATGGCCAGCTGAGGCCCTGGCGGGCAAGACTGCCACATCCTTGGGAGGGAGCCCCTTCCTTGAGCCAGGCCCTGGGTGCAGGGACCAAGCAGTGGCAGCACGGTGCCCTTAGGAGTTTGAACACAGAAGGCAGACTTCCTGGAGGAAGAGGTGGTGAAAGGGGAGGTGGTAGCTTATGGGAAGGGGAGGCAGGGCCCCAGTTAGCCAGTGCTGGGGGACCTGATCAGGGGTGGGGAGCAGGCGGAGAGCCCTGGGAGCCTATCTGGGCCAGTCCTCTTGTTCCCCAGGGGAAACTGAGGCTTAGAGACGGAGCAGACACATGCATGCGAGAGGCTGAGCTCCTTGAGCCCATCTGTAGCCTTGACCCCTTCCCTCCCGGGCATGCCGGGTGAGGCGGGGATCGTTTACGGAGCTGCCCCAACTCAGGGCTATTCTACCGACGTGTGTGTGCCCATCTCCCGGCTGCCGGAGATCCTGGTGCAGACAAAAGAGGACCTGGAGGCCTGGAGACTCACAGGTTCCGCCAGCCCCCTGCGGGTGTGTGGGTCAGGGCCGGGGGGAGGCCAGGGCCACAGCTCTGTCCTCTGGGCCCCCAGGAACCATCGTCGGGCATGTGGGTGATGGGAATTTCCACTGCATCCTGCTGGTAGACCCTGAGGACCCTGAGGAGCTCCTCAGGGTCCAGGCCTTTGCAGAGCAGCTGGGCAGGTAAGGGCGAAGTGGGAGGCAGGGCAGGAAGGCGGTGGCGGGGGCTGGGGGTTCCCGCTGAGAGTCCCTTCCGGTTGCCTCCCAGGCGCGCACTGGCGCTCCATGGCACATGCACCGGGGAACACGGCATCGGGCTGGGCAAGCGGCAGCTGCTGCCTGAGGAAGTGGGCGCGGTGGGCATGGAGACCATGCGGCAGCTCAAGGCCGCGCTGGACCCCCGAGGCCTCATGAACCCAGGCAAGGTGCTATGAGGGGCTCTTGGCACCTGGCCCACAAGCCCCCAGACTCTGCAGGGTCTTCCCCAGCTGGAAAGGTCTTCACCTGTCTTTTTAAATGCACCTGAGGCCATGGGGAGGAGAGAGAAGCTTGGACAGGCCTCCGGCTTCTCCCCAGCTCTCTTGCTGTCCTCGGGAGCCTTTGCTTCAATAAAATTGCTGGGGGTCATTCCCAGTGAAGCATCTTCCTCTCTGCTCTGACACATCCGGGCCTGGGTGGGCACCATGGGTCACCCCAAAGACTAGGTCCACTCCCGTCCTCGGCCTCCACAGCCCAGGACAGGAGAACAAAAGCTGGGGACGCAGCACCCATAGCCCAGCTCCATCTGCCTGGTGAGGGGAACGCCTCTTTGCTGGTGGGGAAGGGAAGTTCTGCTCCACGTTCTCAATCCTGCGCTCTCCCCCACCCCCAAATAAACTTGAGCCCCACTTGCAGCTGTCTGGAGATGAGCAAGCTGCACCTGTGAATGGCCTCCTGTGCCAGCCCACCCCACCTCCTCCAGATTCTCTGTCCTTCTGCCCGGGATGCCCTCATCCCTCACCCGGCCTCTGCCCTTTGACCTGTTGCAGCCTGAGGAGGGGACAGTGCTCAGGTTGCAGGAGGAAGGTCACCTAAGGGGACCCAGGTCCCTGTCCCAGTTGCTCTGCCTGTGAGAACCCCAGGACCTGAGGACTAAACCGTGGCCATCCTCACTTACCATAGACTTCCCCCACTGAGCCCCCACACTGGGCTCTAGAACATTCTGATCATGTCCTTCAAGTGGCTGCTACCAAGCACTGGAAATGGAAGTGATTTCCTGGTCCCACGCTGTCCACGCACGGTGTGGTATGTTTCTCTACCAGCTTTCTTGACGCTCAGCGTCAGGCTCTGTCCCCGCCGAGGCCTGCCCCAGGCTTGCTCACAATTTCTAGCCAGAGCTCCTCGTCCAGGGGGCCTGGTAGTTGTTCCCCCTAAGCCCACACGAGGGCGCCTGACACCAAAAAGCTCAGACACCAGTATCACCTAGGGTTGTCTGCTCCCCTCGCAGGGACTTACAGGTGTCAGCTCTGGGCCCCCGATTTCCCAGGGTCCAGCAGATGCCTGGAGCCCAGGAAACAGATCTCCGAGCTCCCACCCACCTCAGGTCCCAGGAGCCTCTGGTGCAGGCCCACCTCCCTCCCTGGTGGCCTTGGCCCTCAGGAAAGAGGCTGAGGAAGGGGTGCAAGGGAGCCAGCGTCACCCCCTAACTCACTTCACTCATATCCTCCTAAGACCCTGCTGAGCTCCTTTCCTGCCTCCACCCCATCACCCATCAACTGTTCAGGCCCCCAGCAGAGGCAGCCCCAAAGCTTGGTTTGAACGACTCCTCTGCTAACACCAGGCTGAGCCCTGAGTTCGCTCTTCTGTGACATTTCTGTCCCTTGGATTAACAGGGGTAGTGTGGGGTAAGTTTCATGTCCCCCCCACCCCCACCACCCAATAAAGGAAACAGGAACACTCTAACCATCAGCCACATGAACTCACTGGTGCCTCCCCTCCACGCAGGCTGCCTCCCACCAGCAGTCCTCCCGGGGCAGCATTCTGCAGGGCCAAGGCTCCTCCCTGGTGTGCCATCCCACCCCCCCAGTGCCTGGCAACTAGTAGGTGCTCAGGGAATGGCCATTTCCCCACAATTCTTTATAAGGAGAAGCTCCAAACATGCAGGAGAGTTGAAAGAAAAAGTACACTGTTCACAGAAGATTCAACAATGAATATTCTTACCTGGCTTGCTTCATGTGTGTATTGTTGGGAAATAATTTGGAATTGTTACAATTTTTTTCACATCATTCTCCTATACAATTCAGCATGTTTCCTAGGAATAAAGACCTAAAAACCTCGACATGATTAAATGGCTACTGTGCGTCCTAACTTGCTTCAGTCGTGTCGTGACTCTGTGACCCCATGGATTATAACCTGCCAGGCTTCTCTATGGGATTCTCCAGGCAAGAATACTGGAGTGGGTTGCCATGCCCTCCTCCAGGGGATTTTCCTGACTCAGAGATTGAACCTGAGTCTCATTATGTCTCCCGCATTGGTAGGCGGTAGTCCCACGAGTGCCGCCTGGGACTACTAGATGCCTAGTTTTAGTGAGGTGCCCTTTGCCCAGAAAGCCACCCTCTCCAAGAGCGCAATCCACTTGGGAATCCTCCAATAGCAACCCACCCCAGTATTCCTGCCTGGAAAATCTCATGGACAGAGGAGCCTGGCGGGGTACAGTTCATGGGGTAGCAGAGTCAGACATTACTTAAACAGCCACGTGCTGAGCCCTTGGCAGAGGGAGTGGGTGGAACCCACCTCCTAGTTCCTGCCAATCCCCGCCCACCCCGCCCCGCCCCGCCCCGCCCTGCCCTCAGAAAGGCAGAGCTCGGGAGGACCGTTTGGCTGGAGGACAGACACCAGTTCCATCTGGGAAGCCAGGACAACCCCATCCCACCCCCGCCCAGGAGCTGGCAATCTGGGGCTGAATTCAGAGGACACGGCCACCAGCAGAGGGCTGTAGTGAGCCGGGTGGGAGTGAAGTCCCTGGGGGTAGGATAACCACCAGCACAGGAGCCGGGAATAGCAGCCGGGGCGTGGGCTCCAGCCCTCCTCTCACCCAGCTCACCCAGGGTGCCGCCAAGGCTGCCAGGTCTAAGCCACCCGAGGTGGGCACATGGTTCCCCCCTGCCTGCAGGCCTAGGGGTCAGGCAAGGAGATGTTCAGGGCCAGCTTTGCTGGAGGAATTAAATATAGAACAGGGAGACACAGTTGCCAGGCAGAAACAGGAGGTGCTGTGAATAGAAGAGTGCTTTCTATGGTGACAAACCCATGAGAGCATGCTATGCATGTGCCAAGGCTTCTGTGCAGATTCTCTGACCCTCACGGTGACCTCTGAGCTGTGACTCTGTTCCCACTTCACCTGTGGGGCATCTGAGGTTTAGATGGGAGTCCTTCCCCCAAACATGGTTTTAGCAGCCAGAGAAGCCCCATACAGACAGTTTAGAGCCCAGGTTCCTGCCACTACGGCAACTGCAGGTTTCCAGGGTCACCACCCCACCAGCTTGGACCCAAACTCTTGAGTTTTTCTCTGGAACGCTGGACATACTGGGGCCTTGGCTCACAGCTGCCCATCAGCCTGCAATGCACAGAGCAGGTGCTTCAGCAAGCATCTGACAGAACACGACTGCAGGGCCTTGGTGGGGTCAGAGCCCACACGCAGGGGGCTGGAGGCCAGCAGAGCATGTGTCCCCCTCCTGAGCTGCCCTCGCAGGCTCTGCAGTGCCTCTCCGGGAGCGGGTCTGGCACAGAGACAGAGGCCAGGTGGGCACTGGTACCCTGTGCCCTATGCTTCCCACCCTGGCCAAGGTGTGCCAACTCTGGTGAGCCCAGAGTGACTGGTTCTAATTCAAGGGCTCCGAGCTGGCTCAGCTCCAAGCAGGGCCTCTTTCTGGGCCTCAATGAAGCATGCCCATGAGTCAGCATGGAGACTCGGCTGGAGCAACAGGAAGGGCAGGGTGCAGAATGGGGAGCCAAGTATGGCGGTAGGGGGGCAGGTAATGCCTGGAAGAACGCGAGTCCTTACAGCCTTCACCGGCTGCAAGATCCTTGCCCAGCAGATTTTTCCAGAAAAGTTCTGTCACGACCACGCCACAGGTGACAGCAGATAGATTCCATGAGGCTTGAGCGGGTTTGTAAACCTGTGGGACCTCCAGCCTGCCCTGCCCTGTTCCCTCACCCATGAATCCCTGCTGAGAACCATGTCACACACTCATAGCCCCAACACTAGCCTGAAGGAAGGCTAAGGTGGGTGGTCGAGAGAGCAGGGACAGAGACCTTCAATGCTCACTTCTTGGTTGTGTAATAACACTTGATGAAAATGAAGTCACACAGTGCATCTTTTATTAGACATTATTTTAATACCATATCAAAACACCTTGACTAATGAAGAAAGCCTTTTCCCCCAGCTTTGAACATTTTTTTAAACATTTTATAAGGTTTTTTTTTATTTTGGATTTTAATATATAAATACAGAAACCTATCTTGCCAGAACTGATGTTACATGTGAACATCAACAGCTAAAATGTTCTCAAACAGAATGCCTGAAAACAGGGGCAGCTGTACGTATCCTTTTAGTCTTTTGTCTAAGTTTTCTGGAAAAAAGAAAATGAAGTACACAGGGGTCTAGGAAAAACGTTCAGGCATTTTCGCAGGACACTTGTGATTGTTAAATCCTCTGAGCTGACCAGAACCAGGAGGGAAGTGGGACGGAGAAATGGGAAGAAGGGGGAGAAGGTCCTGATGGGCTCGTTTTTGGCAACGAAGTCAAGATACTGGGGTCCCCAGGGGAGAAAAGTGCAAAATCAAGCCAGAAATATGGGGGGGAAATCGAACAAACAAAAAAACCAAGGCAGAGTGGTTGATGGAGAGGCCGCTGGATGCCGGGCACAAGAGGGCTGTGAGCTCGCTCCGCGCCCTTGGGGACTTGAGTGGCAAGAACCTGGCTCGGTTCGTTTGTCACTGAGTGGGTTCTGGCCGGGCAGCAGACAGCGATCTGTAAACATCACGAGGGAAAACACCAGTCGACACTAGACTTTTTGCTTTTTTTATAATTTTTTTTTTTTTGTAAACACTTTTAGAGACAGACCCACAATGCCTTTCAAAAGTGAAAAAGAAAATGCCCTTTCCCTCCTGGGATGAGGATGAGGGGAAGGATAGCGGGTGATTCTTTCTTCTCTCAAACTGGCTCTCATCCAATCTGGTGTCCTCGGGGAGAAAGGGGGACCATTCTCTGGAAGTCAGTGCAGGAGGGCGCCCTGTTCCCACTGCTGTCCCCAGCTCAGCTCCGCCCCAGTGTCTGAAGCCTCCTCTCAGGAACGGGGCCCTGGCTGTCCCTGTGGGGACCGGAAGATGTCAGTCGCGCTTGGTGGGCCCGAGGCCAGCCGTGTGTGTCCTGCGGAGGCCAGGCTGGGGCGCCCCCTGAACCGGACGTCATGCTGGGAATCTGGACTTGCAGCCGGTGCCAGGCTCCATGCCCTCTGCCTCTTTCTTCCCCTCGCATTTTCTTCACCCCACGTCCTCAGTTTTTGAGGAGAAGGTAAAAAGAGCAAGTGTCCCTGAATAGTTTGACATCGTCAGCTGTTCTGGGGGTTTACTTGGGATAAATGAAACAAACCTAACAAAGAACAAAAGAAAAAAAAAAAAAGAGAAAAAGAGGGAGACAAAGAGAGAGCGAGAAAGAACAGAAAGAAGCCCCTGAACCCCTGGGTGTGAGATGAGGTGGGTTTTGGTTCCTCTGGGAGTGTCGTCTGTTTGGCGGAAGGGACAAGTAGGATGGGGACAGGAGAGGACGTTCAGCAGAAGATCAGGGTGCCCGAAGGACACACGGGCTACACAATGGTTACAACACGGTGGGAAATGCCCACCAGCTGATGGGCACTCCCCTTTCTGGGGAGGAAGCTGGCTGGGCTGCAGTGCAGTAAGGGACCTGGGCAGTGGTGGCGGGGCCCCAAGTCTGACTCATCTGAAGGGGGTGAGGAGGGGGCCAGAGGAGGGAAGAACTTGGTGAGGTGACTGCTGATAAGTGCTGCGGGGACAATGAGCGGTCCTGTTCAATGACCGCGATGTCCACACAGGAGTGCAAGCGAGATGTCCCCATCCCCAAAGAAGCAGGATCCCCCACCCCCACCGGGGTGAGGACCTGCTCCACAGCCCAGGGAGCACAAGACACAGCGCTGGTCCCAGGCTTCCCCCACCCAGTACTTTCTGAGGCTCCTGCTGAACCTCCTCAGGGAGATTTGCCCTCAACGTCTGTGTCACACTGATCTTTCCTCAACTCCACCTCCACCCGTCCAGATTCTTCTGGACTGCCATGCAAGAGCGGACTCTCAGGCTTCCCAGGAACCACTCCCACCTCACAGAAGGACTGCTGCTTAGACCCTCTTCCCCCGACCCCTTTCAGTGGGGAGGCGGGGGTTTGTGAGGGCAGCTCAGCAACGCCCTCCCCATTCCAGGGCCCCCCAGTCACTGGCTCACCATTGAGAGGAGTCAGCAAGCGGGCCCAGCAGGGTCAGTCCGCAGGGTGTTCAGGACAAGATCTGTTCACTTCAAACCACGAGTCTATGCAACTGAGCAGGGAGACGGCAAGGGGGATGCGTCACCGGCTGAGCAGCGGTCTCAGAGCAGGATTCCTACGTCTCACCCGCGAGGACCTGACACCCACTGTCTACTGGCGGGAAGGAGCAGAGCGCTCAGATGGGTGCTGGCTCAGCCGGAGGCCCCGTGCTGTGAGGTGGGGTGGCCTGGGCCTAGGCCCACAGGAAGCGGGGAGCGCGGCCTTGAGAGGGATGAGGCCTCGGGGGCGTGGAGCACGGGAAGACGGCACGACTGCCAGAGACAGCGAGTGCGGGGGGCTGCGAGGGGCGGCCAGGCTTGAAGGGCAAGGAAGGCTGGGCAGCGCCCTGAGCGGGCCGTCTCCTGAGGCTCCCTCCCTGGCGGTGACTTCTAAGGGGACCCCGCTGCTCTGCCCGGCTGTGGCGGGCAGCCCGCAGCCAGCCCTCCCGGGAGAAGGTGGCCCGGGGGTGGAACTCAGGAGAGCCAGGCAAAGGCCGGCATGAAGTCCTGCAGTCACTGAAAGGGCTGTCCAAGCCTGTCTTTTCGAAACAGGAACCAGACTGGCTATTTGCATATGTCTCCCCGAGAGCTAGAGGGTCCCGTCCCCAGACCCTTCCCGGCCCTCACTTGCGCCCTCCCCGCACCAGCCGCATCCGCGTGTGGCCCCGTGGCCGGCGGCTCCAGCTCCAGTCAGGCTTCAAGAAAGCCTGCGTCAGGGGCCCAAAGGGCCGAGAGCAATGGCGGCCTGAGTGAGGCGTCCTCTTTCCAGTTGGAAACAAGACCCAGGCTGGAGCTGGAGCCCGAGAACCAATCTCCAAGTCTTGAAGGGCAAGGGCCCTGTTAATTACAGAGCCGCCCGCCCCACTGCTGCTGCTGCTGCTAGGTCACTTCAGTCGTGTCCTACTCTGTGTGACCCCATAGACGGCAGCCCACCAGGCTACTCCGTCCATTGGATTTTCC
>SJYX01000607.1:18864-130243 GCA_006410675.1 Oreotragus oreotragus | reverse complement strand
ACAGCACAAGCAGAGCCGGGGGCCAAGCCAACACCCTCTAGGACGTTCCTGTGACATTCTGGGCACTGGCGACTCAAGTGAATAAGCCATGGTCTCAGGACTCAAGAAACTCACAGGCCAGCAGGGGAGGCTGAGCAAGACGGAAATGAACAGCACAGGGATTCCTGGAAGTCTTAGGACACACACAGATCCAGATGTGAGGGGTGTGGGAGGCGCCTGGGTGGGGTGGGGATGGCTCGAGGAGGGGTGCTCCAGGCGAGGGGACAGCAAGTCTGTGCACCTGGAGGGAAGGATGCTGCTGCAGAGTTGTGGGGCCACGGTGGGGAGGACAGACCAACTTCCTGAGGACAGGCTTGGGACCTGCATTCTGCTGCGGGGCCTGGGCTTTCTCTGGTTCACTGACGGGCCCTCGAGTCACGCTCTGATCACATCTGGTCTTCTGAAACCACTAGGAGTGACTGAAGAGCCCTTGGTGGGCAGCCCGCTCCGGAGGCTGACACAGCATGGCAGGAGAGGGGAACTCAAGGCCAGCACCAGCACTGGGGGCGGGAGGCTGACATGAACTGGGGTAGCTGGGCAAATGGAGGGGCGGGGCGCGGGCGGGCGCTTGTCATGATGAGAGGGAGCCCAGGAGGAGGGGGGCCGGCTTGGGACTGAAAGATGAGCTCAGCGCTGGGTGGGAGGTGCTGAGCAGGAATCTCCCCGGGGANCCAGAAGGAGAAGCCCCACACACGTCCCAGACAGGCTCCACCCGGCCTCGCCTGCAGGCCAGGTGCCCAAGAGCCTGGCACCGCAGCCTCCCGAGGGCCGGGAAGGGGCAGTCCCACCCACACCGGGCCGTGTCAGCTCCCTTCCTGGGGAATTTCCAGGTGAAGGGGAGACTCTTGAGTGGAGCGCTCCCTTACCAGCAGCAGTGCCCCACCCCAGCCCCCGGACTGCCAGCGCTGCCCAGGCGGGCTGGGCTTCCATCATGACAAGCAGAGGGGGGTCCTCAGGCCCGAGGGGCTTCATGTTACACAGGCTGCCCTGGGGCCCCTCAGCCCCGTCTCCCCAGGGCTCCCTCTCACCCACGCCTCATGCACTGGCAGCCAGGAGCCCTCTCCTGCCCTCCCCCTGCAGGAAGGGCAGCTGCACAGACACCGCAGACAGACCCCAGGCCGTCACACTCAGCCACCACTAGCGTCAGTAAGAGCTCCCAGCAGCGCCCCCACTGGCTTGGGCAAACTCCCAAGCCAGGACCTGGCTGCCCAAGGCCCAAGGAGAGGCACTTCCATCCCAACCACGGGGCCCCTGAGAGCAGAGACACAGGCCAAACCAGCACCATGGACACAAGTCTGCTGGTGGCGGGTGAACGAGCAGGAGGCACACCTACTTTGAGGGGAGCCAGAGTCCCTTTCATTTAGAGAAACCTTGTGTGACATTCAGCATTTAGCTGGAGGCGATGACCTTTGGCAGAGGAAGGGTGGGCAGGCAGGACCTAGGAAGCAGGGCAAGGGTCTGTGCCCCAGAAGAAAGCTAAGCAGACAGGAGCTTTTAAAGCTGCTCTGACAGCCATCAAGCTCGCTGAATACTGCTGGCAAAAGAGCCTGCCACACGACAGGCTCTCCCAGAGCCAAGGAGCCCTGCTGTTCGCGGAATCGGGGCCTCCTCAGTCCCTGGACTGTGACCCTTCTGTTCATGGCAGAACCAGGCCCCTCACCTCCAGATTCATTCTACTAGCTGACCAACATGAAGGTCAAAACCTGAGTGTGTGTTCTTGAGGATGCAAGTTGCCCCAGTCTCAGAACCACAGAGAGACATTGGAAAGGGAGAGAAATTACAAGACCCCGTCAAGTTGGCCACATGTATCCAAGCAAATGGGTCCCCTGACTTCATTCTCACCCCTGAGGCATCCATTCTGGGTTCAGAGCTACCCGCAGAGGAGAAGAGAGGACAGGAGAGCCTGTGCTCTGGGTGCATGCCCACCGCATCACTGCGTCACCCCGACTCACGGGCCAGGTGCCCGTTGTGGGAGCACGGTTCTCCTGAGCACTGGGTGAACCAGTTAAACTAGTCTTGCCCTTCCTAAACAGGCCTTTTTAAAAAAAAAGTCTAGCAGGCAGCTACTGGAGGCCTTCCAACCCACAGCTCAGGCCAACCCTCATAATAAGAAAAATACTACTAATCAGCCTCATTTAGGAGGTTTCTTCCCCCCCCCCCCACAACCCCGCCTCTTTGGTGGTTAATTTCACCTTATATAACTGCTATCAATTTCCTAAAAATTTCCCCAATTGGTGCTAGCATCTACAGAAAGGGTGGGTGTGTATAGATGGGGAATCTCCAGGGAGTGACCAGGAATTTCAGTGAAACTTCATAAGAAAACAGCACATACACACTAAGAAAGACTCAGATCATCCCCTTCCCAAAAAGACTGAGAGTTTTACACCTCACAAATGCCTTAAATATCTTCTTTAGGATGATAAGTAGGATGATAAGAAGTGTTGGTAAAATATGACCTAGAGGTCTGACCTGGGATTTTGGCTTAAGGCCCCAAAAGGCCTGTGGCGTATCTCCGAGCAGGCCCCAGACCAGCCCTGGAGACTCACACTCCATATACAGACCCCAGGTGGCAAATGCCTTCTTCATACCTGGAAGGTTTAGGTGTCCTTAGACAAAGACTGCCTGTGTTAACAGTGCCTGCAGAGGGGCGAGGCACCTTCTTCACCTTAAGACAAATTCCACTGATGGGACCAGAAGCAACATGCTGCTCTTTGCCTTGGGTGACTAAGGACCGGCTTTTACAGAAGAGGTCCTTCCATTCACACTCACACACACATTCACTCATGCACCCCCTCCCCTCCCCTGCCCTCAAAGAGATGGCTTTTCAACTGTGTGTATGTCAGCTGCTCAACTGTGTCCGACTCTGCGACCCCATGGACTGTAGGCCACCTGGCTCCGCTGTCCATGGGATTCTCCAGGCAAGAATCCTGGAGTGGGTTGCCATTTCGTCCTCCTCTTCCAAATGCGGGGATCGAACCTGGGTCTCCCACATTGCAGTCAGATTCTTTACCATCTGAGCCACCAGGGAAGCTCCCAAGTGAAAGCTGCTCCATCGCATCCGACTCTTTGCAACCCCATGGGCGGTAGCCCACCAGATTCCTCTGTCCATAGAATTTTCCTGGCAAGAATACTGTTCCCCCTGCTCCAGGGGATGTTCCCAACCCAGGGATCGAACCCATGTTTGCCACATCGCAGGTGGCTACTTTACCATCTGTCTGAGCCACCAGGGAAGGCTTTTCAACTAGAGGAAGGAGAAAATGGGAACGGACCAAGAACAGTGGCGGCAGGCCTCCAGCTGGCTGGCTAACCTCCGCTCCCTCTGAGGGGACTCTCAGTGTGAGTGTGGCTGAGTGAGGCCAGGAGGCCACCCAGGGCAACACGGGCACGCCTGTGCCAAGGCAAGACATTTGGGTTTGATCCTAGGAAATGGCAGCCCACCCCAGCATGCTGGCCCGGAGAGTTCCCTGGACAGAGGAGACTGGTGGGCTAGAGTCCACGGGGTCCCGAAGAGTGGGCCATGGCTGAAGCGACCAAGCACGCACCCCAGTCTCTGCACAGCACACTAGTTCACTTTCACTCTGTCCACGGGGTGTCGTGGCGGGGGACTGGGGCTTCATGGAGTCCCTCGATGTACTCATCCTCAGCCCCGAGGTGGCGGGTCAGTTCTTAGTCCCCAAAGGTGTCCACACATCACATCTATTCTGCCCTGGACAGTCAGGCTTAAGCAGGTCGTGCAAAGCTCGGCTGGGACTCGCCTTCCCCACAGAGAGCTGCTGCTCCCGCAGACCCTCCGCTGTCAGCTGTGTGTGACCAAGGCCTGTCTCCTGACCAGACTCAAGAGGAGCTAAGCGGGTGGCACAAAGGGCGGGGTGCACTAGCCTCCTGAGGGACTCCCTCCCTGCCCCACTCCCCTTGCCCTTCCCGCTCGGAGGCAGGGTGCAGAAGCTGCCCAGAGGCCACCCCTGCCTCCTGCCCCAGCCAAGCCCTCACCGTTGTAGGAGAGACGAGGTTTGCTCAGACACATTATAAAGTGCATTTCCATCTCATCAGAAGCCACGGACTTGGAGCAAATGGGGCACTTGAAACCTGAAAGAAGAGAGAACAGAAGGAAATGTTTTGTTTTGTTTCCCCAAACCAAGCATATCCATAATAAAGGTGGAAACTCTTGTGTGACTCTGGCCATGTGGGCTCAGAATCAACACAGAATATGACAGTCTAGATACAGCCCACAACTGACTTCTGCATTAAGGCAACCAACATTTCGTTTCTTTGTTATAGCCTCCAACTCCCGTTTTTATCATGGAGGCTCACCCTTAGCAGAGACATTACTTTGCCGACAAAGGTCCATCTAGTCAAGGCTATGGTTTTTCCAGTGGTCATGTATGGATGTGAGAGTCAGACTATAAAGAAAGCTGAGTGCCGAAGAATTGATGCTTTTGAACTGTGGTGTTGGAGAAGACTCTTGAGAGTCCCTTGGACTGCAAGGAGATTAGGAGATCAGTCTATCAGGAGTTCAGTCCTGGGTGTTCATTGGAAGAACTGATGCTGAAACTGAAACTCCAATACTTTGGCCACCTCGTGCGAAGAGCTGACTCATCTGAAAAGACCCTGATGCTGGGAAAGATTGAAGGCGGGAGGAGAAGGGGATGACAGAAGATGAGATGGTTGGATGGCATCACCGACTCAGTGGACATGGGTTTGGGTGGGCTCCGGGAGTTGGTGATGGACAGGGAGGCCTGGCGTGCTGCGGCTCATGGGGTCGCCAAGAGTTGGACACAACTGAGCGACTGAACTGAACTGAAGACCCTTGTCATGCCCCTTGCTGATGCCTACCAGCCATCTCTGGCACCCTACTTGAGTTTTCTTTGCATTCAGATCCTTTCCCAAGGGGATCTAGTGGGCAGTGGGGACAGGGAGTCATTGAGCAAATCAAGGTGACTGAACAGTCTGTCTTTGAATAACAAAGACTTAACATCCTTCTGCCTCTGGCCCTCAAACCACTTAGCTGGATCGCCTGGGGAAGGAATGAACCCCTACAGGTGTGGGCACCTCCGCCCCTCAGCCTGAGCACCTTCCCTCCTGTGGCCCCCCGCAGCTGTCCTTGGAGAATGGGCGTGCAGTGGGGTGGCCCTGCAGGGCACTCCCGAATGCCACACATGCCTTGGCCTTATGCCTCCAAGGGTGACAGCTGTTTCACAACCATAGGCGACTGACCCTGCCGTTTTATTCTCCAGGAAGTTTACTCATCACACACCTGGGGAGTTTCATCAAAGTGTATCAGCACTGGATGTTTTGGCGGAGAACCTTTTGAGCTGAACTCCATTATGCATTGATTGCTTTTTTATAAATTATCTTTTGACCGATTCTTACAGATAAATACAAATCTTTCCAATTTTCCCCATGTTACTTTTATTAAAATTACTTTTCAAAGGGGGAACTCCCTCCCTGGTGCTCCAGTGGCTAAGACTCTCGTGATTCCAGTGCAGGGGGACTGGATTCCATCTCTGGGTCAGGGAACTAGAGCATGCTGAAAGTAAAGATCCCACATGCTTCAGTGAAGACTTGGTGCAGCCAAATGAATAAATATCTAAAAACAAAGCAAACGGGAAATTCCCTGGTGGTCCAGTGGTTAGGACTCTGCTTTCCCAGGTTTGATCACTGGTCAGGGAACTGAGGTCCCACAGGCTGCACAGTGGAGCAAGAAAAAACCACTGGTTTCAAACAGAATACTTCACTTCCATTCTACTAAAAAGACTGAAAAGTCATCTATTTATTTGTCCACATCAAATTTTAAACACCACAGTGTCTCCCTTATTGCGACCATAACCCCTACTTTCCCAGTCTGGAGTTTCCAGGTCAAATACAGGACGTCTAAATACTGTGGAGAAGCTTTGACCCTTCTGTTAATTTTCAGCCTAAATATCCACGCACAGCTTCACTGGACGCGGGAGCAGCATCTACCATGAGGAGAGGGTTCAAGGCAAAGAGGAACTCACAGCTTCCCCAGCGTCCTTCCCGAGGGGCCTGCTCCCTCTGCAGGGGAGCCCCTGACCTGGACAGCCGGCGGTGCTGAGACAGGAAGTGGGCCGGCTCCTGGACAGGGCACAGACCCTTGGCATGAAGTCTTCTCCGAATCCCCCTCTCTTCAGGAACAGAGCTCCGAGATTCAGAACCAGACAGAACACCCACAGTCCAGCCCACTCCGGGCAAAGCGGACCTCAGACTCTGCGGCACCGACCCCCTTCCCCCAGCCTCTTTCCTCAGAGATACTCAGTGTCTGCGTGCGTTGGCTAAAAAGTCCTGGAAGTGCTGTGATCTCAAGGACTCTGGCTGAGCTTTGAGAAAGGGCTGTGTTTTCTGATCTCTGGGTGGTCATGCATCCATCAAAGACAAATCCGAGCACAGAAAAGAAACCTGAGAGGGGAGGGTCCGTCCCGCCTCCTAGCACAGGTGAGTCGTGAACTTGAGGCTGGCACGGTGAGAATGCTCTTCTAGCCTGTCCTTCTGGCTCCCTGAGTCCGCCCTCAGGCCTGTGCCCTGCAAATACACCAATACTTGTACTCAACAACATTCCACAGAATGGCCAGCCACTGGGAGACTAGTTGTTCACCCTTCTTTCTCACTCAAAAGACCAAGTTTTTGCAACGCTTTAAGTGACTACAAGATGCTTTCACTTGCCAAGTCAGGACCCTGCCTGCAGGCTGAGGGCGCAGGGCTGAGGGGAGGCCAGGATGGACCTGACAGGCCCTCAGATACCACGTCCTGATGCGGCCACTGGGAGGTGGTAAAGTGACTGCTCACTAAAGAAAAGCCCTTCACCTTGTACATTACTCACACCTCGGATTACTTAGAACAGTCAAGGTTGTTACAATGGCATCACTGAAACCTTTGCACCCCACCGTGATTCCCTGGGTATAGGAGAAGGGTCAAGTTACAGCTACGGTGCTGCGAAAAAGGGATTCTCCGCAAGAAAGGTCTAGGAGGAAATGTCACTGGACATTTATGTCGTAGGAAAAAACAAGCTAAGATTCACAGGTTTAGGCTGATCCTCATTGTACAGTCCTCAACCTTGGAGAGGAGAGTTGATGCAGGTGTGATATTGTGCTTTCGAAACAGAAGCATACATTTGGCCTTTGTCCTGTTTCTGGCCCAGAGCTAAACTAAAACCCTTGGAATCCATTAACGTAAGGCCAATACCATTTGGGCTTTTGTCATCACTTCCTGAAACAGCTCCAGAACCAAGGGTGAAAGAGTTAAAAGAGTGTTTATTCATAACTATCCCCTTTGAACAGCACCACAGTCTATGTAAATGAGGTGACTTTTAGAAAGTCCTAGATGATAACCTAAGGATGGGGTCCGGTTGCCAAGAGAACCGACCATGTGATTAGAAGACTGGAACTTCCAGCCCCACCCCTGACCTAGAGGCTCGACCAGTCACCAGTGGCCAGGGATTTAATCGATCATGCCTATGTGACGAAGTCCCCATCAAACCTCGAAGGAGAGGGTCTGGAGCTCTCTGGCTGGAGGTCTGAGGAGAGCGGTGTGCCTGGAGCCAGTGTGGCTCTGCGTTTCTCGCCGCCCCCCGCACCCCCCCGACCTGACCCTGTGCACCTCTCTCCCTGCGCTGTTCCTGAGTTACATCTTTGCATAATAAACCGTTGGTCTAGTGAGTGAAATGTTTCTGAGGTCTGGGAGAGGAAGGGGCATGGGAACCTCCAATTAACAGGCAGCTGGACAGAAGAGGAGGTGACAAACCGGGCTTGTGACTGGCCTTGGAAGTGGGGGCCGTCCTGGGAGGCTGAGCCTGTGGGATCAGATGCCATCTCCAGGCAGATACCCTCAGAATTAAGTTAATTGCTTGGTGGTGTTGGGAAACACACTTCAGAACAGAGTTTTCAAAAAGAGGTGGGCTGGGAAACACTAGGTCTTGGAGGAAGCGCGACTATAGTAGGAGAGACCTATATTCTAATGAAAGCAGGGTCAGTACCACTTCCATCGCCCAGCTCTGCATTTGCGTGTGTGTGTGTGTGTGTGTGTAAGGCTAAAAAACAAAAACCTCAGGGTCTGTTGTCATGTGAGTGGGGAAGGCCATGAAGACCTGGGTTTTCCAGCCTCAAGACCTTGGCAAATTATCTACTCTCCCTGGACCTCAGCTCCTCATCTGAAAAAGAGAGACATCTACTTCCCTTTGGAGGATCAAATAAGAAATCTGAAAGCGGGCTAGAATGACGCTGAACCAAGGCACACCATATCAGCAAGCCAGGCAGTGAGTAACGAGGAAGACTGTGGGGGGCGGTAAGGGATGGGGGAAACGGACCAGCAGGGCACCTTGGCCACTGGGCATGCAGAAGTGTGCTGGGCCCATCTCTTCAGAGCACAGGACTCTGGAGTACTGTGAGCGGCGCCTCCTGTACAGCCGACAGGGAACTGTACACACCAGGTCCCTAGCCTCTGAGGCACCCACTCATGCAGGTGATCGTAAACCGCATTTTCGCTGATCTGGGCAGCTTTATAGGTCTTCTCATTTGCTGGGAATAGGAGGCAGGTCAGCATTAACGTTAACTCTATTTTGCAGAAGAGGACACCAGGGTAGGTCACCTGCCCAAGGTAACGCAGCCAGAGGGCCAGGGCTGGCGCCCAATAGCCAGGGAGTCCCACCTCCCAGCAAACACTGTGTTCCCGGGACCGTGGGACAGGCCGACCAGTACAGGAGGGTCACACGGCAAAAGGGACGTGAAACGCTACACTCACACACACAAGGCATCCTCAAACATTCACCTCAAGGCTCCCACATCGCCCCATCAATGCCCTCTGAGGCAACCACGGTCCTGGATAATCCCACACACTGTACCAAGTGATAACTTTATTTTCCCCTGGGAGTTCTATTAATACGGAAGGACTGAGTTCTGCTTTCCTCTTGGCACTGAGCCTGTAACATTGGTTGTAAGATGCTGAGTTTGCAAACTACCTTTTAAATGGAAAGTGAAGGGCAAAAAGGTAAAATATGGAGAGCCTGGGGGGCAGGAGGACTAGTGACCCCAGCTTCCCTTCCTGAAAGGTCCAGATGATCAGGATGGATGCCGCCGCTCTGCTGCCCCAGGCACTGCTTGGAACTGTCCAGTCACAGCTCAGCACCAACAGCCCTTCGGACGACAAGTACGTGAAATGGCTGATTTTTAAATGCCTCTTTTATTTTTATTGACTGCCCCGGGTCTCCGCTGCTGCAAGGGCTTCTCTAGTTGCCCTGAAGCGGGCTTAGATCTGCTGCAGCACGTGGGGGTCTTACTTTCCTGACCAGGGACTGAACTCCCGTCCCCCGCACTATGATCTCTATGAGCCATCTGACAGTTAAAAAAAAATCTAGGGAATTTTGATACCACTTTGGAAAAAAAGTCCCAGCTGAACTAAAATCAGCCCAGCAAACAAAGATCAAACAATGGTCCCTGAAGTCATCAAACTGACATGATTTCCGTCAGCTTCATGAGACCTCGTCAGCATTCAGGAAATATGGGAAAGAGATGCTTGCTTGTCCTTCACGGGGAAGCAAGCTCCAGGCAGGACTCTAGAGGACTCTGCCCAGCGAGCCCTGGAAGCGGGGTGAGCAGACAGCATGCGCCCGCTGCCGCCCCCTCTGTCTAATCTCTCTTCGGAGGGCCCTGCCCGCGTCGTGTCTTCGTCTGCTGGAGGGAGGAGGCAGTGCTAGCAGTTCTGCCAGCCACGTCTGCCAGCAGCTCCCGAGCCTGTCTGCCCCCCAAGGCTGTGGCAGAGGCAGGGGCCCAGGACAGAGCACTGCGGGGGACTCGTCTCCGCCCCAGGCCTGTGCTGGGGGGCTCCACTGAATGAAACTGCTACAGGACCCTTCCACTCCCCAGTCAAGAGGGAGATCCTAACGGAGACCCCGTCTTCCTTCTTCCTCTTGGCATCGGATCAGCCCAGGGTTACGTACAGAGGTGAAGGCCAGAGCCCAGTTGCTTCCTGTCGTTCGACAAGCGTCTGGCCTGAGTGGGGGATCCTCGCTGGACCGAAGATCAGAGCTCCCGGGACAGGACACGCCTCCACCTGGTGCGGGGCTGTCCCCCTGCTATCCTGGGTTAAAGGGAGGTGGTGTCAGGGAGCCCCCCGGCAGAGAGCCAAGAGGGAGCCAGGAGCACACACGTGGTCACGCACGTCCAGCATCTTCCTGGACAGGGTTAACTGGGCCCCTTGGACTTGACCCAGCTGCTTCCATCTGACCGCCAGAGCAACTGAGGAAAGACTGGGGAAACCAGCTCAAGTTACAACTCCCTCGTGCCTCTACAGCATTTATCTTGCAATACGAAGGAAAGCTTTTCTCATTTTCCAAAACTGCAACCTTCTCCTTTAAGACCTGATTTCTTGGGCAGGCAGAACGCGTGCTCTCACGTTGCCCCAGTTCCCTTCTGGACCCTCCCTCTAAGCTGATGCGCTATTTTAGCCCTGCCCCAGTTCTGCCTGTCTCTGGGATCACCTGAAGAGAGAAGACGCAAAAGCAGCTGCCAGGGAAAAGGAAGCCACGCCAGGCAGGCCCTCCATCCTGGTGGGGGGCTGAAGGAATTCCTCCCACCAAGGGGCGCAGGAAGCACCCCCCACTCCGTCCCTACCAGCCAGGGCCCGGTGTCCTGCCAGATTTCTCCCTCTCATATTCTTGTGGTGCCTGCTACTGCTGCTAAGTCACTTCAGTCGTGTGGTGCCTAATGTCTGTTAAATGAGACTTGACTGCATGAATTCTATTAAATGGGATTTATTACCATGAAAGGCCAAGGGGTAACGCTGGATGACTTATTTTTCTATACCGAAGAAACGTGTCCCCGAGAGCACATGAGTAAGTATCTCATTCTTAACACCCACTGACTGTCTCTCTCTCCCTCCCTCCATCAAAGAAACAACTGGAAACCAACACACAGTTTATCAGTGGTTGATGTCTGGGCCATTCTCTCCTGCAGAACATCCTGGATTAGGGAAAGGCCCACCAGTTTTGACTGTTTGCCTCTTTCGACACACCTCTTCTGGACTCAGCCTCTAGACTCCGTTCTCGAGTCTGGGGCTCACCTACTGTCCCAGGAGCCAACAGAATTCTCATAGGAAGTATCAGGAGACAGCCTAAGGATAGATACTTGAAATCAATTTAATACCCAGTGCATCTATGTATGTACTTAATGGATCTGTTATGTTGGTTAATTTTGTGTTTCCTGGGTCATGGGGTGCACAGATATTTGGTTACATATTATATCTGGGAGTTTCTGAATGAGATTAACATTTGAGTTCGAAGAGTGAGTAAAGCAGATTGACCTCCCCAGTATGGGTTGTCATCATCCAATTTGTGGAAGCCCTGCAGAGAATAGAAAGGCAGAGCAACGGAAATATATATATAATATATCCCATTGGTTTGGCTTCTCTGGAGAACTCAAATACATTTCGTTATTAGAATGTCAAATGTTCAAGTTTAAAAGACTGACAACAACAAATGTTGGTGAGGATATGGAGCAACTGGAACTCTCATATCCTTGGATGGAGTATAAGACACAATCATTTCGGGAAAAGGTCTGGTAGTTCTTTGTACTTAGCCTAACCCAAGAGGTTGTTGTGCGCAGTTGCTCAATCACGTCCTACTCTTTGTGGCCCCACGGACTGTAGCCCACCATGCTCCTCTGTCCATGGAATTTTCCTGGCATGAATACTGGAGTGGGCTGCCATTTCCTACGCCAGGGGATCTTCCTGAACCAGGCGTCTCTTGCATAGCCTGCATTGGCAGGCGGGTTCTTCACCACTGGGGCACCTGGGAAGCCCTCCTAACACAAGAATCACTGTCTAAATATTTATCCAAAAGAAACAAAAACATATGTCTCTATGAATATGTCTCAGAATATTCATCACAGTTTTATTCTAGTAAGAAATCTCTGAAAAAACCCAACTGATCGTCAACAGAATGGATTAACTGTGATACAGCCATGGAATGCAATTAGAACCCTACTTAGCAATAAGCAGCAGGAACTACTGACACACGGAACACAGATGATCATAAAAACATGCTGAGTGAAGTGCCCGAAAGGGCACATGCAACAGGAAGGATACAAAGTTCTAGAAGCGGGAAAGTTAACCTACGGACCCATGGCTGTCTCTAGGGGGTAGCGGTTGGGGCAGAGATTAATTGAAAAAGGTTCAGAGAAGCTTCTGGGGTGATGAAAATGCTGTGTCACGGGGAGGGCTTAGGTTATACACATGCGTGTATCTGTCAGATTTCTGTAAAAGTACGCTGAAGATTTGAGATTTCGTTGGTGTACATTTCACCTCAACCAGAAAAAAGCGTAAGCAAAATCTGAACTGTAGTTAATGACAGGCTAAACAAAGCATTTAGAAGGAGGTGTACTAATGTCTACATTTAAAAAACGCATCAAAAAGTAAGATATATAAGCTAAACTTTTCAAATTTCCTGTATGTTTGAAATTTTCATAATGCTGGAAAAAGTGTCATTTGGTAATTTGCTTTTTTTTCTTTCTGAGACTGGATGTGTTTATTTCTTTTCTTGCTTAATTGCTATGGCTAAGACTTCCAATACCTGACTGTGTGGATCACAACAAACTGTGGAAAATTCTTAAAGAGATGGGAAAACCAGACCACCTGAGCAATCTGTATGCAGGTCAAGAAGCAACAGTTAAAACTGGACATGGAACAATGGACTGGTTCCAAATTGGAAAAGGAGTATGTCAAGGCTGTATATTGTCACCCTGCTTATTTAACTTACATGCAGAGTATATCATGTGAAATGCCAGGCTGGATGAAGGAAGGACAAGCTGGAATCAGGACTGCTGGGAGAAAGATCAATAACCTCAGATATGCAGATGACATCACCCTTATGGCAGAAAGAGAACTAAAGAGCCTCTTGATGAAAGTGAAAGAGGAGAGTGAAAAAGCTGGCTTAAAATTTAACATTCAGAAAACTAAGATCATGGTATCCAGTCTCATCACTTCATGACAAATAGATGGGGAAACAATGGAAACAGTGACAGACTTTATTTTTGGGGGGCTCCAAAATCACTGCAGATGGTGACCGCAGCCATGAAATTAAAGACGCTTGCTCCTTGGAAGAAAAGCTATAACCAACCTAGACAGCATATTAAAAAGCAGAGACATTACTTTGTCAACAAAGGTCTGTCTAGTCAAAACTATGGTTTTTCCAGTAGTCACGTATGGATGAGAGAGTTGAACTATCGCAAAAGCTGAGCACCGAAGAATTGATCCTTTTGAACTGTGGTGTTGGAAAAGACTCTTGATAGTCCTTTGGACTGCAAGGAGATCAAACCAGTCCATCCTAAAGGAAAGGAGTCCTGAATGTTCACTGGATGGACTGATGCTAAAGCTGAAACTCCAATACTTTGGCCACCTGATGTGAAGAAGTGACTCACTGGAAAAGACCCTGATGCTGGGAAAGATTGAAGGCAGGAGAAGGGGACGACAAAGGATGAGAGGGTTGGATGGCATCACTGACTTGATGGACATGAGTTTGAACAAGCTCTGAGAGTTGGTGATGGACAGGGAGGCCTGGCGTGCTGCAGTCCATGGGGTTGCAAAGAGTCAGACATGACTGAGCAAGTAAGTTTGCCTGGGTATATGATTCTTGAGTTGCCTTCCTTTCTTCCTCAGTGGTCTGCAGATAAAATTCTATCATTTTTTAGCTTCCTGGAGTTGCAAATAGAAAATCTGATGCCAGTGTGGTTCTTTTTCCTTTGTAAATGGTATGTTCCTTTGGCCTGAAAGCTTGAAAGATTTTTCTTTTCATCCTAAGAGTTAAGCAATATTACTAGGATACTCTTAGATGTATCTTAGTTTTCTCCCTTCATGGTAGGTCAGGAGTGCCGTTTACCAAATATTTCTAGCTTTCCTCTTTCCGGCTGTATGGTAGGAACATATGTGCCTCCCTCTGAAGTTAACAGTGAGATTGTGATTTGCTTTGCTGAATAAAATAGGATAAGTGATATATGCACTAAGTGCTATTAATAGCTCATGATTCAAAGGCTCTGTCACCTTTTGCTCCTGAATAACAACCACGAGCAAAACCCCCTCCTCCTATACCTACACTGGCTACTGCATCATGGGGGGAAAATAAACTTGTTGAGTTAAACTCCTGACCATATGGACTGTTTGCTATTACATTTTAACCTACTTCTAAGCTGCCCTCACTGATACCCCCCCTTCCTTCACCTTTTTCTCCTCTGAGGGCCCCTACTACTTGCATGTCAAGCGTCTTGGTTCCATCTTCCAGGTGGGTTTCTTGTCTCCTCTTCCATAACTTCTCTATCTTAGCATCTGCTCAGGAGTTCAGCCTTTATGACTCCTCCAGGCCCTGCCTGCCCCTGCCTGCTGGAAGAGGTCAACGGTTGGCAGCAGAATCAAAGCAATGAGACATGCATTCCGATTAAAATGCTCTCTGCCCAGATATCCATATTTCCCTCTTTTAAACATACATTCTCTTTGTATCCGGGGAAGGCAATGGCACCCCACCCCAGTACTCTTGCCTGGAAAATCCAATGGACGGAGTAGCCTGGTGGGCTGCAGTCCATAGGGTCGCTAACAGTCGGACAGACTGAGCGACTTCACTTTCACTTTTCTCTTTCATGCATTGGAGAAGGAAATGGCAACCCACTCCAGTATTCTTGCCTGGAGAATCCCAGGGATGGGGGAGCCTGGTGGGCTGCCATCTATGGGGTCACACAGAGTCGGACACGACTGAAGTGACTTAGCAGCAGCAGTCTCTTTGTATCAGTAACAGTCCACATACGTGTCATTTTCAATGCCTCTGCATTCTACAGTAATAATATATTGTGCTTAGCTATCTTCTTCTGTGGGTGTTTAGATTACCAATTGTTGCCTACTATAAAGATTGTCTCAGGGTAGTGATCTCCATTCTCTACTCTAAGCAAGGAAAACACCAATGTATTTTTGTTGTTTCTGGATTCTAGGCTGACTGGTCTGGAAGAAAGAAAATTACATTAGGAGTCAGAAGAAATAGGCTCTCTTTATCACTAGCCAGGTGGCCTTGTACAAGTTCCTCAGTAATATATGCATAGGATAGAACTCTGCCTTCTTTCCAATATAGTTCTAAAATCCAACCAACACTGGATATGCAAGTGCTCTGTGCCGAGCAAAGTCATGTGAAATATGAGGTGGCCATTTTACTTGGCTGCACCTAGTGCAACTTGAATATACAGAGACTTGCTAGTAAATCTGCCTATTTGGGGAAATATACAAATTCTTTGGGCAAAGAAGTGAAAAATGAGCTGATCCTATGTAATGTATTTTTCTGGGCTCTAAGATGCCATCAGTTTATTTTTTTTAATTGGAGTATAATTGCTTTACAATGCTGTTCCAGTTTTTATTGCACAACAGTGTGAATCAGCTACAAGTATATGCATATCCCCTCCCTCTAGAACCTCCCTCCTATCCCCCGAGGTCCCACCTCTCTAGGTGGCCACAGAGCACAGAGCTGTGTTCCCTGTTCTGCACAGCAGGCTTCTGCTTGTTATCTATTTTATACACAGCAGTGGATACACGTCAATGCTATTCTCTCGATTTGTCTCCCCCTCTGCCATCATTTTAAGAGGCACCATTATGAACCTCCAAGAAAGAGAAAAAAGCTGTCAGTTATAATTTGGGCATGTGAGTATATGACACATCCCGATTTTAGAGTTAAATTGTGTTTAGTTGTTAAATTGTGAAATGCATGTGCCTTAGAATCAATGAATGTATGAAAAACACATACGTAAATATTTTTAAAATATACAGGCTGAATCCCAATCAGTACCTCTATCCCGTTCACTGGCTAAAAATGACAACAGGCTCAATGGAGTGCCTATCATGGGCACAAAGGCAAGAGCTGCAGGCTGTGCATGTGGGCGTGAGCCCGGTGACTGCAAACTCGCCCACGGCCATGGCAAGTCCCGGCTGCGCTCCTGCCAGGTGGGGCCCGACACCAGCGCTCCAGCCAAGAGAAGAGCGGGAAAAGCATTTGCCAGCAGGAGCTGTGCTGCTAACTGGTCCCGTTCCCCTTGACCCTCTAACCCATTTCTTCCATAAACAGGCCCTGGAAGGACTATCTAGGAGAAGGATTACTGGGTGGAGGGAAACAAGAAGGGGCATGACAGTCTGATGACCTGGGCCTGAGCAAGGACAAATACGAAAAGGATGAAAGGCTCCGTGTGAGAGTGTTCTAGTCCCCAGCCACTGACCAGGATGAAAGGCTCCGTGTGAGAGTTCTAGTCCCCAGCCACTGACCAGGAAACAGTGCTGTCAAATGATAACCCCTCATCACATGGAGAAGGCAACGGCACCCCATTCCATACTCTTGCCTGGAAAACCCCATGGACGGAGGAGCCTGGTGGGCTGCAGTCCATGGGGTCGCTGAGGGTTGGACACGACTGAGCGACTTCACTTCCACTTTTCACTTTCCTGCACTGGAGAAGGAAATGGCAACCCACTCCAGTGTTCTTGCCGGGAGAATCCCCGGGACGGGGGAGCCTGGCGGGCTGCCGTCTGTGGGGTCGCACAGAGTCGGACACAACTGAAGCGACTTAGCAGCAGCACATGGCTACCATGCTCCGGCCAAACGTAGGGGCAGCCAATCATGACTCAGTCTGGATGTGGTCTCCAGATGAACATCTGGCTTTTAGTTTGGAGATGTCTTTATTAAAGGACAGCTCATCTGTTCAAAGAGGAAGATGGCCCAGGACCCAAAGGATCAAGGCAGAATTCCTTCAGATTCTTGGATATTAGGCTTATCTATAAGCTAGGCAATAGGACAGACGAGGCTGGCCGGGAAATGTCCAGTTACTCAGCCAAGTACCATGCTTTCCTCTCAGTGGCGGTCCTGCCTCCATTCCAAGCCCCAGCGTAGCACAGGCCCACATCCTCTGGGGCCGGCACCCACAGCCGTGGCTAGAGGGGGCTTTCGGAGTCTGGGCAATGCTGCGGTGCACCTGTGGAACAGGCAGGACTGCTCGGGCTTCTGCTCAGACACTCAGCTGCACCAAAAGCAGGGCCAAGGAGCCCCCTCCCTCAGAAGAGACAAAGGGAACCTAACATCCGGGTTTTAGGCAGAAAAGGCAGTTTCCACCCCCAGAGATATGGGACTGTCTCCACAGTGACAGCAGACGCGAGCCTCGCTTCTTCCGGTCCCGAGGGGGTGCTGTCTGAGCAGGACACGCGCCATGCAGGCCTGCCCTCACACCTAACAGGTGCCCTCCGCTGACCTTCCCAGAGAAACGCGACTATACTTGGACTCACCCTATTCTCAGCCCATACTCTTCCAAGTCCTGGGATCTTGACTGACATACTTAAAATTTCCAGCTTTTAAAAAATGGTGTGTGTGAGAGAGAGAAAGAAGGTGGAGTTGGAGGAGAGAAGGAGAGTTAGCAAAGACAGAAGGACAAAGATGGAAATTTTTGCACAAAACCCATGCAGGACCAAGAGTTCATTTCTGGGTTTCTGAAGGCACTGTCCATCCCGATGCACATAGGCCTGACAGAGATTTTTCACTTACAAGAAAGAAAACGCTTAAACACACCATGAGATCATGTTCAGCCAGCATCTGGCTCACCCGGCGAATGGACATGACACTCTCATCTGAGTGACCGCTCACTCTGAAGACGGCATTTGCCTAGCACTGGGGGACCTGTATCTGCTCATGCCAACAGCCCTGGCCTCCGTGTCACTGGAGGTCTGCCGGAAGACCCCTCCACAGCCCCCAGCATCGTCTCAGGACGCAGATCTCACGCTGCTGTACACGCTCCACAGAAACCATTCACTCTGGTCGGGCCCTGCCACGTGCCGCATGGCAGGCTGAGCTGGGTTAACCACAAGGATAAGTGCTGGCTGGCGTCTCGCCTGGGCCTAGAGACCTGGCCCCTTCTCAGCAGGGCATCCACTGCTCATCTGCACCTCCAACACAGAAGGAGATGCAGGCAGGAACTCGGCAGACACGATCCTGTCGGCCACAGCTGTGCTTTGAAATGGCTTCCAAAGAGGAAGAAGCCAAAAGAATAGAATGAGGTTGTTTGGAGAGCTCAAGAGCAGCGGAGTGATCAATCCTGTGAAAGAGAACTGTCAGGGCAAGAGAAGACCTTCGTGCTTCAGTCCTTGATTTCCTGTCATCCACAGCTTTGAGTACCACAGAGAGAGAGGTGAGGAGACGGTAGAGAGCTATGAGGTACTGACCAATGAGTCAGAATTTCCCAGGGACCCTCCAGACACAAAGCACAGGCAGGAAGGGCCACCAATTCTAAGATCCCTGAAATAGCGAGTGACCCCATCAAGATGTGTAAAGTGCGCTACTATACTGATGGCTTGGAGTCTGGGAGACAAAAATGGGAGAGGTTGGTGTGGGGGAGCAAAGAGGGCAAAGGAAGAGACTCCAGTGTAGTAGCAGGAACATGGCAAAACTGCCTCATCTTGCCTCATAACAGTTCCAAGGTTAAAAAAGTCAGAGATCGCCTAACGATACATAATCTGGCTGGCTGGCAAGCGAAATATTAGTAACATGCTGTAACATGAAAATCACGTATATGTCAGTGAACAAAATATTAAGCCACTAAGCAGTCTCTGTATTGGACCTTACACATGAATGCTGATGAGAAATGGGAAGGCCATGCAAACTGGAATTAAATTCTTTCTTCACTTTGGTCTTTTGCTGTGATAACCACGATTACATAGGTTTTGACATTTCCTTATTTCACTGAGTCAGCACATCAACTTCCCCAAACATTGGAACATAAATACTGACAAATATCACTAACTGAAATCCATGGAAGATAGGAGAATTAAAACACGAGCGGCCAAGCAGAACGGAACAAGGTGGATAGAACTCAGAATTCCAGCACTCAAGTCGTGAATTTTGGAGCCAAGGGGAAATCACCTGACCTCTCTGAGCTTCCATTTTCTCACCTGTAAACCAGGAATAATTTTACCAACCAAGCCTCTGAATGAGAACATATGTGTAAATAGCTACAGAAGTGTTTGGCGGGCAGAATAACAGTCCCTAAAAGGTATCCACACCCTAACCTCTGGAAGTGGCAAATGTTACCTTTTTTATATAAACATATACTTTTTATTGTAGTACAGTTACTTTATGTAAATATTATCTTGTATGGAGAAAAGGGCCTTACAGATGGGATAAATTAAGGATTTTAAAATGGAAGACTATCCTGGATCATTCGGGGGACGCCCAGTGTGGTTACAGATTCTTTACAAGGTAAAGGAGATAGACAGGGAATCAGATGTCAGAGATCTGCTAGCTGCAGGCTCTGAAGACAAAGGAATGAGCCATGAGCCAAGGAGAGCGAGTGGCCTCCAGAAGCCCCAAAAGGCACGGAAATGGCTTCTCTGGAACCGCCACCAGAAATGCAATCCTGGCGAAACCTTGGCCATTTCAGGAATTTTACCCTCCAAAAAAAGTAAGACAATAAATTTGTGTTGTGATCATTTGTTACACCCGTAACAGGAAACCAACACACAGTATACCAGGAGACCTGGTTATTTCCCCAAAGGAACAACTTGTTACAGGGGAGTTGTCGGCTTGACAGGAAGTTACCGAAGCGTGGTGCCCTGTCTCGGGCGTCAGTGAGGAGTGCAGGGCCAGCTGTTCCCCACACTCACGCAGGCAGCGGCCACGTGAGGCAGGCAGTCTGTCTCCTCGCTCTTACTCAGGCCACTAGCGTAAGAAACAAGGCAAAACATTACATTGCCTTTACCCTCAAGGAACTGACGATCTACTAGGGAAAAAGAGACAAGCAAGGCCACAGGGCTCTCATTTTCCCTGCCAGTTCTAGAGCCTTTAGGGACTGACGGCCTTGGGAACGTATGTGATGTGTAGCCTCTTGACCTGGGTGCTCCTGGAACAGACGTCAGAGGATTCATCAACCTCCCTAAATAACATGATAGGAGTGTTTTTCTTAGGTATGAATCTGTAGATTTAGATTGTCACAAGGGTTTGGGTTTAAAACCCCAAAGTTCAGAACCATTTGGATAGCAGGAGAAAGATTACAAATACATGGAACCAGGCCCTCCAGGGCGCTTCCTTACGATCAGGGTCTTTACGACGAGTTCCATTAAATGCACTTTCCCTGTCTACTGAGTCTGCACGCGCGGGCCAGGCATCCCCTAACACAATCCTCTCTCAGTTCCACTCCCACCATTGTAAATGAGCAACTGCCTCACGTACCATGAAAAGCACCTGCAAAGAAGTTGTCTTCAATGGTCGTCTTCACTCCCCCTGCTTCCATTCCCTCCTGAGCTACTCTAAACCCCCAAACTGCCCTCAGCAAGGCTACCAACAACTCCCAGGCGGGGTATCTGCAAGTCGCTTCTCCAACCATCAGCGGTGTCTGAGAAAGCGCCCCTCCTGCTCCTGTCCCACGGGGCTGCACTGGCTTTCCGGTCCCCGTAAGGACCCTCTCCCTGATGATGTCTGTTCCCTCACACCGTCTCAGACCCTCCTGGAGCACCCAGCCCTCTCCAGCAGCACCCTGTCAGCGCTCACGGCCGCTGTGCCTGCGTCACCCCCACGACGCCGCATCCTTTACTGCTGTGTCCCCAGAGGGTGGGCTCCTGAAAACATCCGTCGGGTGAACACACACCGCGCTTTGTGCAACTGGGTGAGAAGGCTCCAGCTGTATAACCCCAGACAGACAGCAAGTGGAGGCTACATCAGACTGTGAGCTGGTTCCCAGCAGAGGTTCACCCGCTGCCACCCAGGGCTCCAGCAACTGCCGCACCACGGCGAGCGCCACGTGGGATCACAGTGTGCGAGACAGAACGACGGTTAGAACCCACTGCGGTCATACTGCTTCCTGCCCACGCCTGTGGTCCCAGCGAGGGCACGCGTGGTAGTCACACGGGCGTGTGCACAGGCTGCAGGTGGCCTGCCACCAGCATTGCGGTGTGCAGCGGATGTGGGGCTTTGGTTGCCACCTGGGCAGGCCTTGAAAGCTCTGGGCCCCACCCCCACCCCCGCTCGGGGCAGTGCCCAGGGGCAGGGAAGAGCAGCAGCTGGTGACCTGGGTCTTCTACCCCAGGGTGAGGGCCGCCAGGAACCCAGGGGCCATTTCCTGGACAGGGGAGCTTCTGAATGCTTCAATAGTCTGATAGATACATTTCCTTTTACAAAGCCTTTTTATTATGGAGAATTTCAGACAAACAAAAAAACAGGATATAATGAGCTCCCAGGCACTCATCACGCAGCTTCAGCAGTGATTAATTCCTATCAAGTCAGTCTCTTTTTCCCCTGGGGTGGCCACGTCTTTTGGTGTGTGGAGACAATCACGGTTACCTGGCGTCCTAATGGAATTACTAGCCCGGTTGTATCTGACTGCAGTGCAGGAGACTTGGGTTCAATCCCTGGGTTGGGAAGATCCCCTGGAGAAGGGAATGGCCACCCACTCCAGGATTCTGGCCTGGCTCAACTAAGTGACTTTTACTTTCACTTTGTTCAGTCTCAAACATGCTGAGGATTAGACAATAAATTATATGGCCGCCTGATCTTTAACCCACCCACCTGGATTATCTTGAAGTCAATTTCAGGTAAGTCTGTTCATAATTATTTCAACATGTGTTCCAAAAATTAATACAGCTCAACACTCCAGGTATTGACCTGCCCACCCTGAAAGGTTCTGTGCACTTGGGTCCTCCATACCCACTTTGTGGGCTGACCACACGATTCCAGCTCATGCACTGGGCAGCCAAGCGCATGGGGAAGCCAAATGTGCACTGACTCAAGCTGGCGACTCTGCTGGGTGGCCCCCTCCCACTGCCTCCAGGCGGAGGTCGAGAAAAGCCGTGGACAGTGGGACACTGGGACAACCCCCAGCACCATGGATTGTTTTCCAAGTGGCCACAGAAGGAGCAGAGTGAGTCTGAACTATTCAGGGTAAAGGAATTCATACTTCAAACCGACCCACAAGAGAATACAGCCCCAGCCTTTGTCTCTGTTTTCTGGATGGTATCACTGCAAGGATTCAGAGGCAGGCTAAAAGCTGGGGCAGTCTACGCAACATACTTTCTTAACACTTAGGAGAGAAAACGGAGAGAAGTGGGATACAATCACTTCTTTTGAATCTTTAGAAGAAATGATAGTATAAAGTTCACTGCTCCGTGACCGAGTGAGCCCATTTCGGGTAGGTTTCCCTGAGAAATCCTCCTCCAGGCCCATTAGAAGATGGCTTGGGAAGTTCCCCACCGCACCCAGCAGGGCAGCAGCGAGCTGCAGGCAGCCTGGATGAAGAGCGGGAAAGGCGAGCGCCACTCGAGTGTGGGCACTACGGCGAGTTTGTGTGCAGCAGGCATCAGCAATGCACCGAAAGCACACACGGGAGAAATCTGAACCCAGTGCCAACTGGAGAAAAGATACAAAAGGATCTGGAGCACCAAGCCATTTAAGGTAAAAACATATATATGTGGTCACTGAAATCCGAAACAAAAATAAAACACACAGCACAGGAAGCAACAATTCCTAATGCAACAATGAGAGAATACATACGAAGCACATTCGCGTGGTTGGCTACAAGGGCAGGAGAATGGAGAACAGGAATAAAAGCAAGGAAACTGACATACAGTCAACGAGAGCCCAGAGGACAGCCTCACGCAGACCAGCGACAACACGCCACAAACTGAGGAGCAGCGTCGTTAACGCAGTCCTCTGCACCAGAGGGCGGTCTAAGGATAAAAGGAGGGAGGCTCTTGATTAACAAAAGCTGGCAAATGACGAACCTGAGAAGGGAAGCCTGGTCTCCATTTCTAAAGTGCCTTCTTTACCTAGATAACTGGCTGACATGGTCCAGGACCAGGCAGGGCGAGAGCAGGGGGGCTGAAAGGGCGCCCCATTCCTGCTCGCTGCTGGCACTTGGGGAGGGCGTGTGGATGGCAGCGCCTGGGCTCATCGCTGAGGCAACAGGGTCCCAGCTCGGAGGCAAGGGCAGGGGGCCCATTTGCTGCAGGCCTGGGGCTGCGGCTCCCAGAGGCTCCAGCTTCCGGCTGGACAACTCCTGTCACAGCTCGCTTTACAACCTTTACCTGCAGAAGCAGGGGGCGGACAGGACAGTCGAAACCTGAAACTGCTACCGCTCTAACTCTTGCTGCCTGGGTGTGGGTTTACAGCACTGCTAGTCCTGTGTGTTACACTGTTAATGTTCAATCCTGTGCATGAAACAGTCTCCAGTGGGGGGACACTGAAAGATGAATCCATTTTCAACAGTTACGCGGCTGCTGTGATTTTCAGGCCAAAGATGCTGTGGGTGGGGGGCCAGGCTGCGCTGCTGCTGGCCAACCCTGGGGAAACATTATTAGGGTCCCCTGTGCTGTGGGGGCCTCTAGGGACTCACTGCCCAATGGGCCATCTGGTGCATTTAGAATCCAGAAAGGACATCTGGGTGACTCAACTCTGAACAATTATTTACTTTGATTACTGAGTTTTTTGGTGTCTCCTCACACTTCGTGCCCAATCCTGGTGTAAAAGCATATGGGTTAAAAATGATCTCCAACGTGTTCATTCTCCTGGATTTTTATTTTTAAATCTTAGAAGTCAGAGGAATGGGTGCAAAAGCATTCGTAGTTAAAAAATGATGCTCAGGTTTCTGGCTTCAGAAACTAAGAAGACCGTGGTTTTCACGGATCCTAAGGAGACTGGCCAAGAGACAGCGGGCGGGAAAGAAGATGATGGTTCAGTTGGGACGTGAGTTTGGGGAACTCACGTGAGCAAGACGGAAGTAGAGCCGATGGTGTGTCTGGTGTAAGGAAATGGGTCCCTGAGAGAAGACCTACCCTGGAGATATGGATTAAGGTAGACACAGTTAAGAGAAAAAACCCACGGGAACAGATATTCCCAGTCTAGGAGACTGTGTGAACATTCAGTTCAGAGCCTTGAGGGAAAATAACACTGATGGGACCACACTGAAATACACGTGAACATACGATGGAGACTGGAAGTAAAATGGAGCAGCTAAGAATACTATATTCATAGTTTATATCCCTGGGATCCAGAACAAAAAGCAAAGACGCAAATGAAGCTCCCAAACAGTAGATGCCTATCCACAGAGCAATCTTCCTGCCTTCTTCCTTCTTGCTCCTCTTCACGCCCTCTTTTCCCAGCCCCATCGTCCCCCTCGGGCATCAGCTTGATTTCATCCATTTGCTGAATGAAACCAGGGAGGAAGGAATGGACGTCCGTGTTGGTGAGGGAGCTTCAGGTCCATTTCACAAAGAGGAAAAAGGCCCAGACAAATAACGAAATAGATACACGGTAAAAAGGCAAGTGTGTTCCTACAGTCCTGGTCACCAGGAACAACTCCTAAGCGGGGGTTAGGGTGATTATATCTCGTGCCCTGGAGGGAGGCAAGATTCCTGGCTGGAGACCCGGAGCTTGCTGTGCAGACTCCAGACCCCAGAACCACCCTTGGCATCATTCATCCCCGAAGCCGGTGTCGGAGGCCCTCGCACACACCTGGGGCACCCTTTCTCCAATGGTCACGCTTCAAAATGAGGTCTCTGGGCCTTTAACTTTTTGGACAGAGAAGTGTTTGAGTTTGGCTTTAATAGGCAAGACCAATCAACCAGATCATCCATAAAAAGTGAACAGCAGGCATGGATCAGAACCCAGCTTGGCCTCCTGAGAAAGGATTCGTCTTGGGGGCTGCTGCCCTACTGCCTGCCCTCCGCACAGAATGAGGCCCCCTGGTCTGGCGAGCCACTTCCTTCTGTTCCACTGCCGGGGACGGTGTCACGCGTGAGGATGTTCTTTGTTCCCAGTCACCTAAGCATGTTACAGAATGTTCACCAGTCCTAAGTGCCCCCTCCTCCTGCTCAAGGCTTCCCCACTGTACTGCACTCTCGGAGAGAGCTGACTCAGCTCTAAACTTTGGGGCCAATTTTATGTGACAGAAAAGGGTTTTATTTTCTAAATGTATTTCTGGATTATATGTTGAGACTTTTTTTTTTGGTATCTACACTATTCTGAAATCTACTTTTTTCATTTTAAATACATTTTCTTCTATGGAAATGATACAATCTCCCTCATCTCTTTCAAAAACGGTTATGCAGTATCCTACTGTGTGTGCGTGCGCAGTCGCTAAGTCATATCCAACTCTTCTGAGACCCCATGGACTGGCCTGCCAGCCAGGCTCCTCCGTCTATGCAGTTTCCCAGGCCAGAACACTGGAGTGGGTTGCCATTTCCTCCTCCAGGGGAGCTTCCCGATCAGGGACTGAGGCTGCGTCTCCTGCACTGGCAGGTGGGATCTTCACCACTAGAGCCACCTGGGGGCCCCAGGAGTCTACTTTCCCTGGTGGCTCAGACAGTTAAGCACCTGTCTATGATGCGGGAGACCCGGGTTTGACCCCTGGGTTGGGAAGATCCCCTGGAGAAGGAAATGGCAATCCACTCCAGNGTCTCCTGCACTGGCAGGTGGGATCTTCACCACTAGAGCCACCTGGGGGCCCCAGGAGTCTACTTTCCCTGGTGGCTCAGACAGTTAAGCACCTGTCTATGATGCGGGAGACCCGGGTTTGACCCCTGGGTTGGGAAGATCCCCTGGAGAAGGAAATGGCAATCCACTCCAGTACTATGGCCTGGAAAATCCCATGGACAGAGGAGGCTACAGTCAGTCCATGGGGTGGCAGAGTCGGACACGACGGAGTGACTTCACGTTCACGTTCAGACTGAATTTAGGGCGTCTTGGCAGCACTAGTCCGGTTTCATCCTCGGGTAAATTTCACACTGCTTAGTTAAGACACAGATACTTCACAAAAGCCATAGCTACACAAGCGTACAAGGGAAAAAGTCAAAGTCCCCAGGCTCAACTCCCCAGAGGTAGTTATCGATGAGTACCTTTCAAGACCTGGGGAAAGGCTTTATTCTACCCTCACACGTCTGTCAGTGGAGGCTGACTGACTGGTTTCACGGTAAGACGCCAACAGGTCTCTTCCCCGCTCCGTTTCAACCTTCAGGCGCACCCGCTGACGGGATCACACCGGCACTCGGCACTGAGTCTGCGTGAGGGCTTTCCCTTGTGTCCTTTCATTCCCAAGGGTCATTCCATTCTCCGCTCTGCAGACGCCTTCCCTGGGAGCAACCACTTCAGTCTACTTCACATGCCTCCTCTGGTTTATAGGTGTTCTTGCAAAATGTGGACTGATATTTTGGCGACGTGACTATTATTTTTCTTCTCTTTATCATCCTCTTCAGCAAACAAATAGGCTAGTGTTTCTCCAATTTTGGAAAAATGCCTTGATTCCGCTTGAACTGACAGCTCTCTCTCCATTTCTTTTCATGGTTTTGTATCAAAAACTCTTCTGCAAGGTTGTCTATATTTGATAACGCCTTTCTTCCCTCTCACCCCAAGCCCGCTGCAACCAGATTTTTGCCTTCAGTGCTGCACTGAAACTGCTTTGTCAAGGGCACCACGGCATGCAGGCCACCACACCTAGCAGTCGCCTTTCGGTCCTGTCTACCTGAGCTCTCCCGGGAGCAGGGCCGGGTCGGCGCGCCCACCTCTGTGACTCACTTTCTCCACTTGGCTCCTAACCTGGACTCTCTTGGTTTTCCTCTTACTCCGCTGGTTGTGCTATCTGCTTTTCTATTTCCTCTTCTTCCTCCCAACCACAAGCACAGACATAATAATGGTCTATGCTTCAAGGCTCAGTCCCGACTCCCCTATTATTCTCTTTCTACATCCTCTTCCTTCTGAGTCTCAGGTTTTAAATACCATCTGTGTTTTTTTGCCTTATTTGTGCTTTACAATACTCCTCCTTGCTCCTGTGACACAGAGATACTCTATACTCCTCCCTACTTTTCTATAATCCCTTATCTGCAAACCTTGGGGCCAAAGGAGTTTTGGAATTCAGACTGTTCCAGACTTAAGAAAGGTGTTATCATGTGATACTCCTAGTTATAAAGTCTAGAACATCACATATTACACACATTAATAGTTCTGAAGTGACCCACCAAGGAAATAATTAAGGTAAGGATCACCAATGGATAATAAAGCCATTAGGTATTATCATCAGAACACTAAAATAATTTGGACATTGGAGAACAGGATATTTGCAAGTCACCAATGAATTGCCCTGAAAGTAACTGGCTAACTGCAATGAGAGTAGTAAAAAAAAGGGGGGGGAGGCTTTTACAAGGGAAATTTCTGGTAGTCACCATGTTAACCAAATTATCACACCTAACAGAACTAGGGTAGAAAAACCTGACATTTCATTATGTGTTTCCTTACATCATATATATGAAGTACATAGCAGCAACACCTGGATTCTTGCCCAAAATGTTCAAATGGAAATTATTCCACTTAACAGAACTAGGGTAGAAAAACCTGACATTTCATTATGTGTTTCCTTACAACATATATATGAAGTACATAGCAACAACACCTGGATTCTTGCCAAAAATGTTCAAATGGAAATTATTCCAGACCTCACTTTCAGTTTGTAAAGAAATGCAAGGGATAGTTAATATCTAGAGAAACAGGTTAAATGACCCCGTGAGAAAATCAGACAAATCCAGAATGCTCCTGCTGCTAAGTCGGTTCAGTCGTGTCCGATTCTGTGCAACCCCATGGACGGCAGCCCACCAGGCTCCCCCGTCCCTGGGATTCTCCAGGCAAGAACACTGGAGTGGGTTGCCATTTCCTTCTCCAATGAATGAAAGTGAAAAGTGAAAGTGAAGTTGCTCAGTCACGTCCCACTCTTCGAGACCCCACGGACTGCAGCCTACCAGGCTCCTCCGTCCATGGATTTTCTAGGCAAGAGTATTGGAGTGGGTTGCCATTGCCTTCTCCGAATCCAGAATGAGGGCCATTCTATACGTCAGTTGGTTTTGGTCTTTACAGGAAGTCAATCTCACACACACACACACTCTCTCTCTCTTCTGGATCAAGAGAAATGAATGAAATATACTAACCAAACATAATGGCTGGAATCCTGGCTGGATCTTAGTTCAATAAACCCATATAAAAAAGTAAATTTTTGGTTTAAGGCCAAATATCCCTCAAATTAGAATCACATTAAGGTCTGAACAGAGAGAGAATGAGTTAGGACCAGGAAAAGAAGTCAGCTATTCTCCCAACAAAGCTACAGCAGGAGGAAGGCCCCTCCAGAAGGAATGATCCCTTGCTTAGTCCTTCCCGAGTTTTGTTTCTGCCAGCACTATGGTGTTTATTGCAGCCTGTCCTGCATCATATACATTTTTTTGATGTATGGTTGTTGTATGTTTGTTTCTCCACTAGATCGTTCCCAAGGACAGCAAACACGTCTCAATTTATAGCAGGTGTTCAACACTGTTCACTAAACATTATTTAATGAACAGTTAACAAATAATGCTCAAATGCTCAATAAACATGTGTTGAGTGGGGAAAAACATGTGGGGGATAACTGGACAGGTATGAATGTGGGTACTAGATGATATTACGGAATTACTGTTAATTTTTTAAAATGTTGACTATTGTAAGATTTCACAGTAAGTTAGGTGAAACATTGCAGTTAAATGTGTGATATTCACATTCAGCAGGACAAGGAAATGTACAAAACGTTTCACCTCAAGTTTTCCTGCCTTGTGGGTTATGAAAGAGCTTTTAGTTTTCAGAGCTTCTTGGATTTCACATTTGTGGATAAAGGAGTGGGCCTCTATTAATTCTGTGGTATTACCACTTTCATTTAGGCCTTTAATTCTCTCAGAATTTACCATCGTATGTGATATTACATGGTAAACTGGTTTATGTTTTTCCAACTGATGAGTCAGTTTTCCCAGCACTATCTACTAAGCAAGTCATCCTTTCTTCATTGATCTGTGGTACCTTTTGATTTTATTTGTTAGCTTGTATCTGATGCTTAAGTCCCCTTTTTCTTTGTAAAAGTTGACTTTGCTATTTCAAATGCATTTAAGAATAAAAGCTGTCCCCCTAAAAATGCAGTTTAATGGAACTGCAGCTCTGGCAGCCTCTATTTTCCAAAGATGGCTGCACCAGCACATGCTTCAACCCACACACTCTTTCTCCAATGATATTAACATTCTCTTATTGATATTTGGGGTTTATGTTCCCTTCTCTTCTACCTAGAGTGACCTTCACAACCTGCCTGAATCAATAACGTACAGAGGTGATGCCATGTGACTTCCAAGGCTGGGTCAAAAAAGGCTCTCCCCTGGTTCTCTCTTGGGACAAGGGGCTGTGGAAGCCCTGAGCCACCTAGTAAGAAGGCCAGCTACCTGGAAGGCACCATGCTCGTAAGATCACAGGAAAAGCCTGCACACAGAGATGCCCAAGGGTCCCCAGCTGTTCAAGCCCCAAATGCTTGAGTCTTTCCAGACCAGGCCCTGGCACATGAGTGAAGCACCTTTGTGATGGTCCCATCCATAGCTACCATCTGACTGCAAACTCAGGCAAACCCCAAAGACAAAAGTACCTGCGAGAGCTGCTCCCCAATCACTGGCTCATAAAAGTTGTGAGAGAGAATGGGTTTCAAGCTATTCAGTTTTGGAGTAATTTGCTACTCCATAGTTACTGGAATAGCACTGTTTATAAATCAGTGTGAAAGGCAGGTTACGATCTGTACAATAATAGATCTCATGCAAGAATACAGACTGTCTTCCCATTTGGCCTTCCCATAGAGGTTCTATATATTTTTGTTTTTTTATTAAATACCAGAAACTATATGGTTTCTTCTGCTATTATTTCTTAAATTTCTAGTTGACCCCTGCTAGCACAAGGATATAAAACTTAAACTAATAGATTCACCTTGTATCTGATTACATCATGTGAAAATGTTATCTCTTTCCTTCCAATTTTTACATTGAATTTCTTTTTTCCTTAATCTGTTGATCAAGATCTCCAGTAAATCAAACCATTTCTTCAGTTAAATACAATGTTTGTTATAGATTTCTGTTATATAACTTCTGTCAAAATGTTCCTTTAATCATTATTTTATTGAGTATTTAAAACAAAAAATGCTGCTGAACTTACAAATCATTTTTCTGTATCAACTGAGATCCTAGTTTCCTTCCTTTCGTCTACTGATATTGCAGATTTTTTTGATGCTGAACCATCCCTGTATGGTGGGGGGCAGGGAACAGTACTTGTTTGTACACATTTTCAATACACTATTGAATTGGACTGCTGATCTCTTATTTGGGGATTTTGGTAATAGGAATGCCAGGGAGTTTTTTCATTTGTGACCAGACCTCTGCTCTGTAATAAGTTCAGTTTCTTCAAGTACACAGCCTTCAAACTTGCACCCCTACTGTAGGAGTTCTGGAACTAAACAGGCAAGGAAGTCTGGAGCCTCTGGGTACAGTGTGGATTCTCATCTGATCCTCCTACCTCTGGCTTGGTACCTCACTCCCACCTTCCCTTCTCTGGTGTCTGCCCAAGTCCATAAACTCCCACTCAGTTTCTCCAGAGACAATACCTCCCAACTGCGGCAGAGCTGGAAGGGCTACTGGATGGAGAAGAGGTCCCAAGTGGCCCTTCTTTCTCTCCTTATTTTCAAGGTTAATCGAAGTCTGGTGAATAATCTGTGGAGCGTCCATATGATGGGCTAGTGGACAATTAAAATTTTTTAAAAAGTTCTAAATATTAAAATTTGTCCACAAATTACAAAAAAAGTTGCAGAACAGTATGTAGAATGTGACACCCTTAGAAAACAAAGACACCCACACACGCTTGCAGCATGAGCTTGGACATGCATCTGCAAACACACCCGTGCGCGACAGGGGCTACCCGGTTACCCACAGACCAGAGGCTGCCGCGGGAGAAGGGACACAAGCTTTTGCTTTCAACCCTCTGCAGCATTCGACCCTGTGATAAGGAACTCAAACTACTTTCAGAAGTATAAGAACCAAAGAAGATTTCTTTGTTGCGTCCTCCCACTCCCTACGACTCGCACTGGAACACCCAGGGTGGGTCTGTACAAGGCAGCACCAGGGGCCCTGTGACGAGGCCAGGCAGCAGCGGCAGAGCCTCTCCAGCTCTCCCGCCATTCCGGCTCCCCCGGCGCCACTTTCAGCCCTGCCTGCCTGCCTGCAGCAGGCGTTCTGCTGTGGTCGCCAAAGCAAGGGTGAAGGAGCAAAGAGAACAGGCTCGTCTCGGGCCGGACTGTGGACTTTGAGCTCTATGCCCAGTATCTCGGAGAAGGCAATGGCACCCCACTCCAGCACTCTTGCCTGGAAAATCCCATGGATGGAGGAGCCTGGTGGGCTGCAGTCCATGGGGTCGCTAGGAGTCGGACTCGACTGACCAACTTCACTTTTACGTTTCACTTTCATGAACTGGAGAAGGAAATGGCAATCCACTCCAGTGTTCTTGCCTGGAGAATCCCAGGGACGGGGGAGCCTGGTAGGCTGCCATCTCTGGGGTCGCACAGAGTCGGACACGACTGAGGCGACTTAGCAGCAGCAGCAGCAGCCCAGAATCTATGGAAACAACATACCAACTGGAAAACCAGACCTCCCCGCTGGAAGAACCCCACGGCTCATACCTCGACTCTCCATTGCCTAAAAGAATACCCTAATTATCTGTGTAACCAAATAGAATCATAAGTTCTATTATGCTTATTGGGGTATGACCACAGGCCTATTGATAATTGTCCACTGTTAACTACCTAGGCTTAAGGCATATGAATCACAGGTTAACTCTGATTGTATCTTTCTCTTCCTTTGTTCAGACTCGTTTCAGGGAATTTGGGGAGGTGGGTTTGGGCACATGTGCTTAGTGTATATAAGGTTTTCACAAAAACTGGTCGGGGTCTTTGGCTAAGAGGAGACTGCCTTGGGCCCTCCGGTGTAATAAACTGCACTTCACTATGTGCATCATCCTTCTGAGTGAGTTTGTTTCCCGGAACGCATGGCTACAATGGGACTGGTACAGTTCCTCGCTCTATGAAAGCACACTTCTTTTTCCCCTATTTGAAGATACAAGAGCTAATGAGCAAGGACCACAGGAGCCAAATCCCCCCGCCATCGCAAGAGATAAGGTGAGAAACACCCCATGGCTCCAAGGAGAGCAGCTGCGACACCTCAATTCACCGAATACCACACTCCTGGACAACCAGCTCTGAGCTCCGCACACCAGCGGGAGCTCCAAGCACCTTATGTGGGGTCCTCTTTGGGGAGCGGAGAGAGGACGCACAGTGAGCTGAGGGCAGGGTGGGGCACTCAGTCCTTCCAAAGAGCCTCTTTGGCTCTCACTGATGCAAGACACATGGGTGCCAAGTGCAGCCTGGAAAGGTCTCATGCTCTTGCCGCAGCAGCTCTGCGCCGGCTGCTCACGGGGTCTCCGTCCATCGAGGAGGTGGGCAGGAGGGGAAGGGGGGAGAGGAGGACGGGAAAGTGAGAACAGAGGCACGCGTTCCTGGAGCTGAGCCTGGCACAGGCGCTGGGCGTTTTATCTGCACGACTACATTTAACCGAGCCTGGCAGAGGCGCTGGGCGCTTTATTTGCACGACTACATTTAAGCCCTTGGACCTCTGTGCTGGGCACTGCGATTATTCCTAATTTACAGGGGAGGAAACTGAGGCACCGAGACGTGAAGGCCAGACAGGATGGAGCGGTGCCGAGTCCCAGCCCAGGCAGACTGGCCCCAGAACCACACGGAGAACCGGATGCAGAAGTGGGACGGGGGGGCCACCAAGGCTCTGGCTGGTTCCTCCTTGTCAATCAAGGAGGAGCAACTGAGTATGGGATTAAAATCAGGCCTTTTTGTCAAAGACTGCCCAAAGTGAGACTCGAGGTAGGGGAGAAGTTTTCAGGAATAACGCTCCTAACCCCTGGGATGAGCTGGAAATACAGAGGTTTCCAGAACTATAATGGTATTGGTGAAGGGACCCGTGTTTCAGCGGAATCCTGAGATGGAAGACAACCTCCATTTCCCTAGCCCCCTCCCCGGCAGGAGGAAGGCAGACACACACAGGCAGGTCACAGCCCGCCTGTGCCCAGCTTCTACTGAGGACAAACGCACTGACTCTGGGCCCAGAGCTGCCCCTCTTCTTTCTTCAGGAACAGGGCCCTCCCTCATCTGCGGAGCTGGTGGCAGGAGGGCCCCCCTGCTGCCAGCCACACAACTTCAGAGCTCAGAAAGGGGCCTCACAGACTTCAGGACCCACTCTCAAACCACCGGCCCGTTGTCTCCATTCAAGGGTTGCTGATCAAGATCTTTGGGCTGAGATTTAAAACATACATACGAGATTCCACCATACATATTTTTTAAAGTAACAGAACAAGCACAACTACCCAAGGCAAATGGTGAGGCCAGCGGGGTGGGGTGGGAGGAGAGCTGGAGATGAAGGGGATAAGGTAAAAGCACATCCATGTGGAGCCTGGCTGTCAATGCCTGTCCCAAGCCAGGCTGGGATCCCCCCGGGCCTCCAGGAATGTGAACACACCTCAGCACCACCAGGCTGGAGGCTCCTTCCGCCCTCCCTAAAGGCACGCCTGTGTATCTCCTGGCTCCCAGGGCCCAGCCTGCAGCCTCTGCAGTGGGAAAGGGACTAAGCAGGAAGCTAAAATACATGCATTCTTATCAAGGTTATATGAGTCTCCACTTTTTCACCTGTGAGGTGAGGAAACTGGCTTAGGCCTCTAAGACTCGTTCTAATTCTAAGGCTCATGAATTTGAAATTAGTGGCGACCGGGGGTCCTCTTCGGTTCAGTTTTCTTTTTCTTGTGGGATCAGATCTTAGTTCCGCGACCAGGCAGGGAAGGCGCGGAGTCCTACCAGCTGGACCGCCAGGGATTTCCCAACACTCTTGGTTTCTACTGCCCCTGAAGAAAAGCAGTATTATTTTCAGGTGAGCTGAAACAGTTAGGAAGCCTCAGGCCTCACACATGGTAAATATTCTAAAATATTTTCAGAATTGATATTCCTGTTTAAAAGAAGAGAGAGCCCCTATTAGAAAAGGCAAGGAGATATTTGTTATTCACCTGCTGACTGCTAAACCTCAGAAGATTCCTCTGAGAACCCTCCATGGACCCCCGCGCAGCATCCTTCCCCCAGCCCTCCCTTACAAAACCTCCAACACCTACAGTGGCCTGGGGAGAGACACCACACAGAACTCAGGTGCGTGCGGCCAAAGCTGCTGGGGAAAGGTAAAGGCTATTCCATATTAGCACTCCCTTCTACTTAAGCTCTTTTAATCGACCCTTTCTGATAAATAATTCACCTCACCTTGGCAACTGTCAACTTTAGTAGAAGGTCAAGGCATTACCCTTGGGCTGCTGTTGGAGGGAACTTCTCCAGCTGCCTTCGGAGAGGCCTAGAGAGGTTCTGAGGAGAGAGCAGTTACTCCCCACATGACTAAGAAATGCATTTTTCTGGAGACACATGGGGTGTCTGCCTGTCACCCTAACCTCCCAAATGCTTAGGAACAACTACAAGGCACTACCTTCTTCTGAGACGCTCTTAAACAAACAAGGTTCCAAGCGTGTTATTATAAATGAGATGTAACAAGGCTGTCAAAGCAGCTTCTTTAAACTGTCTCGATTCTTTTGAAGCTGCTGAACAGACATTTGCTTAGATCCTTCTGAGCAGGGTAGCAGCGAGAACACTGATACTCTGTCAAGTCAAAAGTATAATTTTATGTTTCACAGATTAAGTTGAGAGGAAACACAATATAAACCAGTGTCCTCCAGTGTCTCAGCAGCCAGGCTCTTCAGAAGGGCAGTCTCTCACTGTAATACTGCACTTAGGCCAATTTTTCATTAAAAGGGCTCAGCCAGGTCAGAAGCTGTGACAAAACGAATTCCTTGAATTAATACTTTAAACCGAGCTGGTGACAAGTGATTAATTCTGTAAAGGAAAGCTGGGGGAGTGAAAGTTATACTCAGTACAGGGATATTCTCCATGTCCTCCTTCCCAGGTTATTTCTGACTAAATCCATCACAAAGCCTGCAGTCTGAACACCAGAGCCATCACTGCAGGTCTGAATTCACTGTGTCCCCTGAAAGGTCGTCACCCTCGGGCAGTCTTCCTGAGATCTCGCCTCACTTTCTTAGCCTCCTCCTCCATGTAGCTAAGAAGCTCCAGCACCCTCAGAGTACACAGGAGAAATGGAGAGAGAGCTTCAGAAGTCTTCCCCCAGATCAAGAGGGCAGCCAAGACTAATACCCAGCTGTCAGGACTCCTAAACTCTCTTGAGGCTGGCGTGATAGGGTGGGTTTCACGGCCCTGGTGCTCAAATGAGTAGATATTAATAGAGTTTATCCCTCTTGCTTTGATCCAGGTAGGATCAGTCTAACTCACCCAGCTGTCTAGTCAAAGAGACCTTCCCCAGCTCTCTACATCGCTGGACTCTGTAAGTACCAAGGAAAGATGGGAGAAATGGTGGGTGGGGGGTGGGTGGGGGTGGGTAGGGTGGAGAGGAAGGAAGATCTGTCAAGGGTCAGAGGAAACAAAGCCAGCCTGAAGGAGAAGGTGGAAGCTGTCAAATCTACCAGCCTAAGATCTTCAGTCCATTTTAAAACTGATTTAGGCAACTTCTAGTCACCAGAGGCAGAGTAAAAAGACTCCAGCTTTGGGCTCCAGATACTTCTCTGCTCACAACTGGGAGGCTCAAATAAGACCTAAGGACAGACATCAAGAACCAGAGTATTTTGATGGCAGAAAAACTGGTTTTCTCTGATACCAGAGGTTTATTGTGCTCCATCTTGATTTATGACGCTGTTCTTTTTCAAAGCCCACAGATATCTGACGCCAAGCCTGCAAAAAGGAAGGTGACCGCCAGGCTTCTATGATGAGTCCAGCGTCTGAGCCCAAGACAGCCGAGAGTGGGACCTTCCAGCAGGGCCAGATCGGGGATGTTTCCAGGGCTCCCTTCACAGATCCCAAACACTACACAGCTGGAGATCAAAGCCGGGATCCAGTTATTTATACTCAAACGGGGAAAGCCAACTGGCCAGTGGTAAGTAGAGACTTGGTTTACTTAAAGGAGAAAAGGAAAGGAAACACTCTGGATCCATCCAGCAAAAGCTGCACCCAAAGCAAGCCTAAGTACTGAGAATTACTGCTGTCCAACATCTTAGCATTCTTGGGCTTCTCCCGTGGCTCAGCTGGTCAAGAATCCGCCTGCCATGTGGGAGACCTGGGTTTGACCCTCGGGCTGGAAAGATCCCCTGGAGAAGGGAACGCTACCCACTCCAGTGTCCTGGCCCGGAGAACCCCATGGAAAGTACAGCCCATGGGGTCGCCAAGAGTCAAGACACTGAGTAACGTCACTTTCACTTTCAACGTCTTAGAAATTTTCAAACTCAGTCTAGACATTTCTGTCCAAAGCAGCGTGACGGGAAGCACTGCTGGTTTTGCGCCCAATTGCGGCACGAAGGGCTGGTCCCCCCATCGCCCGACAGGGCTCCGGCTCCCCTGACTGTAGCCGCTCCTCTTGCTCTTGCCTGAGGCCTTGGCTGCTTTCCTTCCCCTAGCCTCTCCTGCTTGCGGCCCTGCTGGGCCAGCAGGTATGGAGAAATAATCCCTGGGCTTCACTGTTTCTGCGGTGCTATTCTCAGAATTTCCCCTTGCAACACGGCCACTGAGAAAAAAGGAAAAAGCTGCCCACCGCTGATGAGAACAGCCCACCTGAGGGGCGGCCCCGGCTACCATCAGGTCCATACACCCCTGCAGAGAAAGGAAAGGAGAGCGGGCAGGCCAAGTATCGGAGGGTTTACAGAACCAGACACATGAACAAAGGCTCTGCCCTCTCGGGCCCCACGCGTGCTGAGACGCTGACAGTGGCTCTGCTCGCCCCTACCCCAACACTCAGCGCAAGGCTAAAACCTCAGTTCCCAAGGCAAGCAGACAGCACTGCCTTCCTCGTAGAGCAGCTGTGGATGACTGTCCTGAGGCCTGGGGTGATGAATCCCTTGCTTAGGAAGTTTTCTATTTGCTCCTGTAAAGTTTTTTTCAATCCTACTTCCTAAGACTTCTGACTCTGGAACTTGAACTAGAAGGTTCAAAACTGACAGAGACCCAGAGGAATGATAAGCAATCAAGCCACCTCGATGCCCTGAATCAGCCAACCTCTGGGCTAAGGGAAGGCTTCTAGCTTCAGGGCCCTTTCAGTCAAGGACCAAATTAAATTATTTTAAAGGGGATTTTCTCTGGTGGTCCAGTGGTCCGGACTCCATGCTTTCCTTCCTGAAGGCCCAGGTTCAGTCCCTGGGTGGGGAACTAAGATCCCACAAGCTGTGTGGCAGAGTCAAAAAATTGAAAAATAAAAAATCGACACTTCCCCAACAAAAACCCTTTTAAAAAAATCTGCAGGTATTGCTCAAACCTGGTGATTCTTGCTGAGCAAACAAAACACTATCGCCAACTCTATTTGTACTGGAATAACCCACTAAAATCTGTTTAGCTCAGAAATCTGCTTGGCATGAAAAAAAACATAAGCATTTAGGTTACACAGGAGTCAGAGGAGTGGGGAGATGGAGGAGGAGACTGGCAAAATGGAAGTTTGGGAAGAGACCCTGGAGCCATCGGATTCCGAATGAAGGAAAACACCAGGAGACTGAACAAATCTGAAAGAAAAGACAGCACGTTGACACTGTAAGGAGAAACGCCATCATAACAAGAACCCTAGGCCTTGAGTTCCAACAAGCCAAGTAACTGAACCGGAAGAAGCCATGGGACTGAACAAATGCACTGGGCAAGGAAAGCTGGCCTTTTTCTGGCAACAGAATGGCCAGAGCCAGAGGGCTCTGGGTTTTCTAGTTGCTTCTCAAGGGAATGCCCAAAGTGGACGGCTGAACTCACTGCTATTAAAGGTCTCTTCCGTGAGGTAAGAACATGGTGACTCCTCTCCCACGCGCCACTTGGGAACTCCGGGCCGTTAAGTCTCTGCAGGGACACAGTTTCCCATCGGCGTGCCCGCCCTGCCTCGATTCTTTAACCTAGAAAGGTTAACACCGACATCGGAAAGAACTGTCTACCTGGCTTTGAAATCTGTCCTGGCCATAACCTTCGCTAGAACTGATGAGCAGCCCGTCATCAGAAAGGAAGGACTGCTCGGCCCAGTGCCTCTTTCCAAGGCCTCTGACCAGAGCCGCCGAATAGCACGTCAACGAACATTACAGCCACTGTGACCTGCGGAAGTAGACCGTCCTTTCACAGTCAACCTCCAAACGCGCCGCCCTCTGAAGACCAAGATTCTGGCTCGTCTTTACGGATCCTTCTCTTTCTTTCTGTTACTGGCCACGTGGCACGTGGGATCTTAGCTCCCTGACCAGGGGTTGAGCCTGCGCTCCCTGCACTGAAAGTGCAAAGTGTTAACCATTGGACAACAGGAGAGTCCTACGGATCCTTCTATTTCAAACAGATATTTAAAAAGAAACGGCTTCTGAAGTGAAATGGCAAGGGGAACCTATAAAAATAACCACCAGCTATTAGTAGCTAAAATGGCTGCAGCCCTCAGAATTTTCTAAAGCAACAAATAGTCCTGATTACACATAAATATAACCTGCCAGCTCAGCAAGGATGGATCTAGATTCTGAGCGGCTCCGGAACGGTTCTGGGTCAATGGCAAGAGAAATGTCTGTACTGAGGAAAGACCAGGGCAGAAACTCTTCTTGATTTCTTCAAAGCTTGTGATACGAGAGACCCCATCTGGGCCCTTCGAGGACACGTGCAGTTAAGAGACGAGGCTGACTCTCCCAGGGCAAGCTCAGTTCTGTAGGAAGGGCAATACTCACCCCTACAGACAGCATGTTTATGCTGCTTTTCTTCTGTAAAATCAAGGTCCTTTGTCTCCAAGCTCACCTGAAGAGGTCATGAGCGTCATTTCCACGCCTTTCCAGCAGAAGTGACTCCCCACAGACCAGAAGCAAGGGCTTTCTGGCACCAGGTGGCAGCTGCTGAGTCCACAGTGCCTCTGGCTTTGTGCGCAGAGGAAAGGCTCTCCCCGCTGCGGGCCCAGGGCATGGCAACTGTGAGGACCAAGTTCCTCCACAAGAGACACCAAGAGCCTGAAATCAGGGCCCTGGTGCTGCACACAAAGGGCAAAACTCTCCAACCGCAGGTGAGGGGCTGGGAAAGCGTACACACCAAGGCCCTTCAGTCCTGTTAGCCAGCGCTGCCGTTCGCTCAAGCCAGGGAAACGGCTGCTGTAGAAAACGCTGACGTGGAGGCAGCGGGGAAAAGCCCCAGTGACGCTCCCACACTTGTCCACTCTCTCGAACCACCGCAGCCCAGGGCCCCTCCCGGCCCCGCCAGCGGGAGAGGGATGCCGGCCCCGAAGATGCGCGAGGACCCCGCCCGGCCGCCGCCTCAGCCTTCTCTCTGCATTTGCTCTGGGAAGCGGGACGGTCAGAGGGGCAGGCTCATCCGGCCACCCTGCTCCCTTACTGCCCTTCTAAAACAGGAGAGCTACACAGAGCAGACCGGGAAGAGACTCGGACTCTCTTGACCGCTACGAAAGGCCACGTATGAGAGACCAGGAGGGCTGAGGCCGTCCAGCAGACGGGGCAGTGAAAGCCCAGGACCACCGCCAAGAGCTGGTCTCCCGCTCCAGGAGACGTGGCGGTCCACGAGGAGGTGAGGCCAGCCCCGGGGCAGCTTGTCGGGACAGGAACCACGGCGTGACGTGGCGGTGCCGTCGCCGGACGCGGACGGAGGAGACGGCCAGGAAGCGCAGGGCGCTGCTACAACTGGCCAGTAGATTACTGGATTACTTCTTCCAGAAGAAAGCAATGATTCTAGACCTTTAGTTAGACACGCGTGATTCAGAGGTCAGAGTCAGGGCTGAAAACCCAGCATAAGACCCGAGAAGCCCCCAGGGATCTCCGTGCCGGCCCCACTGTGCCCTCCCCACACTTCCTCTCTGCCGGCACCCAGCCTGTCCCCAGGCTCACGGTCCCAGCAAGGCACCCAGCCTGTCGCCAGGCTCACGGTCCCAGCAACGCGGAGGGACAGCCAGGGAATGAGGAAGGCAACGGGCAGTCAGGCTCCCCCTGCAGGCCCGGGGCCGGAGGTGCAGAACCAGACCCTGAAAGTCCCCCGCTGCTCGCAACACGGGCTGGGTTTCGTTTCCTTCCTCAAACCAGGAACCACGTTTCTGGATCAATACGGTGAACAAGACCCTTCGCAAAAACGCGCCCATGAAAATGCTGTGCCTCTGAAACACACAGCAGGCCGATTATTCTCCACATGGGCACTGCCATCTCCACCAGGAACCCCAAACCCAGAGGGAACCAAGTGGTCCTGCTGGGTGGAGGCGGAGCGCAAAGGGGCTGTCAACCAGGAGCCAAGAGTGGAGCAAAGCTGAGAGAGGAAGGAGACACAGACTTAATCCAAGTAAAGCAAAGTTTCGCCCCGGGCTTGGGAAGACACTGGCCACTGAAAGGAACGTAACAGAAGAATGTGAGCTCCCGGAGGAGCCAGACAAGCCGGTGGACGACGCTACAGCACAGGCTACGGCCTGAACGGGGCCCAGGAGCCCCAGACAGGTCCGGAAAACCCCAGCAGAGATATCTCTGGAGTCCAGATTTTCTTGAAAATGTGATGGGTCATCTCAACGCAAGAAATGAAAAGGTATCGTCTGAGGGCATGAGGAAAACCTCTATTTCTGTGAGTCCAGTCTGCCTATTCAGTATATCCCTTGCGTCTTGCATGAGGCACCCCCGTGATGGGAATTACAGATGCAAAGAAGGGGAAGACCTCCAGGCCCAAAGGTAGCCCTTGACGGCTACAGCTTTCCTCTCTCCAGCTGGAGTCCACAAGTTGGATAATGTAATTCTTTTCTGACCCTTGGTTCCCATTTTACATGTATATTTAGATAATCGGTGTTTAATGTTAAGGTTCTAGCCACCCACCTGAACTAATTTCAGTTTAAAAGGTGGGATGGGCAGTGAGAAAAAACCCTTGAGATTTCCTCCGGGATCTATGAACACAGGTTCAGGAAGGCCGCTGGCTGACCTGGGGCAGGGCTATTAGAGAAGCGCGTTTCCTCGGGAGGGAGGTTCCTCCGTCATCCCCAGCACACATGCCTCGTGGAGCAGTGGTGGGATGTCTGGCCTTGGGAACACATGTGTCTTAGCCCTGACGGCAGCAAATGAAAATGCTTTTCCCATCTGCAGGCTCAGATTCCCCTCATTTTCACGTGGGTCACCAACTCTGCCTTAATTTTAAAAGCTGGTGCCACAAAGGAGCAGAATCATGGAGAGATTAAAACTGCGTTTGACCTTATTTACACAACAGCAGCAGGGTTATGGATGCAGAAAATAAACCTGTGGTTACCGCAGGATGGGAAGGGGAGGGGTAAACTGGGAGACTGGGACTGACATACACACACTGCTACACACAAAAGAGGTAACTAGTAAGAACCTGCTGTGTAGCAGAGGGAACTCCATCCAATACCCTGTAATGGCCTATATGGGGAAAAAAATCTAAAAAAAAATAAAAAACTGTGTATATGTATGCTGCTGCTGCTGCTAAGTAGCTTCAGTCATGTCCGACTCTGTGCGACCCCATAGACGGCGGCCCACCAGGCTCCCCCATCCCTGGGATTCTCTAGGCAAGAACATTGGAGTGGGCTGCCATTTCCTTCTCCAATGCATGAAAGTGAAAAGTGTATATGTATAGGTATATGTATAACTGATTCACTTTGCTGTATACTTAAAACTAGCACATTATAAATCAACTATATTCCAATAAAAATAAAAACAAAACCCTGCATTTGGTGAAATGCATCAGAACAATAAAATGGACTGCACTGATGTGCCCACGATAGAGCAAAGGCAGGGAGCTGCTGGTCATGGAGTCTGGGTGGTGGTTATACAGATGTTCACTGCACAGTTCTCTCAACGGTGCTGCCTCTGGTGGGTCCGTCTGCTTGAGGATGGAGGTGGCCTTGAAGGAATGAGGAAACTGCTCACATATGTGAGACCAGAAAACCTGGCCTCACCTTAAACATGCTTGCTGACCTGAAGGCGGCTTGTCAAGTCACCAAGGACTCTTTACAAGGGCATACATCAGAATCAGCCTCTTCAAAGTTGGGGACCTTTGCAAACGACTAATGCTTGGGCCCCATTGTAAGTCTCCTGACCCACAAGCTGAGGCTGGCAGAGTGGTATAACTTTTTTATCTTGGTGGAGGTCTGTGTTGTTCTTGTGTATACACTGTCAAAACTCAGTGAACATGTATACTTCAAATGTGTGCATCTCACTGTATGCAAAATTTCATGCCAAGGGAAACTATGAACAAACACTAAAAACCAGTTAATGGTATGCATGTTGAAATATTCAGAGGGAAGCATACAGATAACTGCATTTACTTTGAGATGCATCAAAAAATAAGACTGCGTGGCGAGATAAAAAGAAATGTGGTGATAAACAAGCAGGGTAAAAAAGATGTACTTTGGGTAGGTAGTGGTGGTTGCAGTGATATGACTATACCAGCAAAACAAGTATTTTTTTGCAAGTTCCTCAAGTGGGTTAAACAAATTGCGGTGGAACACTACTTAATAACAACAAAAACAGGAATGAACTATTGATAAACACAACCTGGAAAGGGAATGATGCTAAAGGAAAAAAGTTAATCCTGAAAGTTATAAACCTGTGTTATTCATTTATAGAGCACTAACAAAATCACAAAATTATAGGACAGAGAAGGAATCGGCACAGTTGCCAGACACTAAGGAATGGGGCGGGGGGGTGGTGGAGCAAGACAATAAAGGGGAGTATGAGAGAACTCAGTGGTGATGGAGCATTCTATGGCTTGACTGTGGTGATGGGTGCTCCAGCCGACACATGTGATATGACTACACAAAGCACACCCCACACACACACACACACGCATGCACGCACGCGCGCGCGCACACACACACACACCCCACGGTGCATGTCAAACGGTGAAATGTGAATAAGGTCTGTGGGTCGTCCCAAAGGTACCAAACCCAATGTCCTCATTTTGATATAATGCCACTGCGGGTAACTGTATGAAGGTATATGGGATCACTACTATTTTTACAACTTCCTGTGAATGTATGATTATCTCAAAGTAAAAAGCTAAACAAAAGCTCCTCAGACAATTCCAAACTTCCCTAGTGAAGGACTACTCATTTAGTCTAATCACTGATTATAGAGAAGAAAAATCAAAATTCTATAGAGTTCTCTCAATCACAAAAGTTTACCTTCTAATTCTAAAACTAAACTTAAATCAGGTACCAGAAATGTTTGTCGAAACTTCTAAACCAACAGTGTCTAAATACACGCCCTTCCTTCCCTCGGACAGGCATTCTTGGCATTACAGGAAATATCAGGACTGAGATCATCCACGTGGGCAATCTGGGGGGAAAGAGGTAGGTCAAGTGGACCAACAGAAGAGGACAGGAGAGGCGCTGCGTTACGAAGGAGCAGCTGCAAGTGTGCAGACTAAAAATCACAGGGAAGTTCTAAAAAAACTGAGTGTTTCACAACCAAGCCAAGGCTTGTCAAAAGGGGTTTCTCTCAGCTTTCAGAGTTCCCAAGCCATTATTTGCTAGTAAATTTCATGAGAAGCAGAGGGGAACATGCTCCAGACACAGCTGTTTCCATCTGTTGTTGAAAATAAGATCCTGCCTAAAAAAAGAAAATGTTAAAAAAGCCATAAATCCTTCAAACTACAACCTCAGCAGAGGAGTGAACCATGATTCTTAAAATGTGATAACTTTGCTCCTGCTTGATCACACTGAAAATGAAACCATTCTGACACATTTAAATGCTGATGTGCTGATGCCCTTAAGAACTGGAAGATTAAGCAAAGCAGGACACACTTGGAGCTTCTACAGCTTAACACCTTCACTGTCCTTCCTGCTGCTTTTCACCACTCCATTCCTTCTCCAACCTCCAACCATTAAGAAAAAATAACCCGTAAGATTTTTGTAATTGGGATTAACAATAAGCTGGAAGCAAAGATTCCGGGATCTGTTAAACTGTGAGAAAGGTGAAAAGTTGAGTCACTTGCTAAAAGTTCACAGAATAGACCTAAGCCTTAAAAATGATCTGAAGTGCTGAGTCTCTCAATTGTGAAAATCAAAACCAGGGGAACTTCCAGTTACAGTAATATGATAAACCAGAAAACCCTATTGCGGCAAATACCTGGTATTACTGGAGAACAAAAAGAAAGACCTGGAAATCCCCAAGCACCAGAAACCAAGAGAATTGAAAAGAGAAAGTGAGGGTGGGGGGAGGCTGGTCTCCTCATGCTACAGAGGAAAAGGCCTCTCCTGAGCCCCGTAGCCGCAGGCTTGCACCTCCCACTCTGGTGCCCATGAGCTCGCAGTCAAAAATCACAGAACACACGGGAAAACCGCCCTCCAAGGGCAGGGTTCCAAAACAGTACAATCTGACAGATACTGCGGATACGTACACCTTAACTTTTAAATTGCTCAGAAAAAGTTATACATGAGAGAGGTAAGGGAGTGAGAAGGAAGAGAGTTCAAATACGAGAAAACATTAATTGGTTGGATCTAGGTGAGGGGAATGAATATAGGTGTTGGCAGTCCTGTTCTTTAAGCCTTCTGTGGGACTGAAATTTTTCAAAATAACAAGTGGGGGAAAAGAAAAGCATTACCTTATACATTTATAAACTTTTATGTTTATAAAATGTACGTATCAAGGTAATTAAATATGGTAATGAGTGTGGGAGTTAAAGAATGGAAGAACTAGAAGCAATTAATGAAAGATTTAATGTGGTTTCCAAAAAAAAAAAAAAAAAAATGTGGTTTCCATCCAACTAACTTATAGAAAAAAAGAAGTCCTCAGGAGACCATTTGAGGGAGAGTTAGTTCATTTACTTCAGGAGATCTCATTTCCATACTACTTAAAACAGAGCTGATAATAGTATGCATTTGTATTGGATCATCTAAGGAAATGTAATTGCCAACTTCACCAAAAGATCTAAGAATAATGTTTTCACTAGATATTCTACAGCCATGAATCCTGAATACTAAATTAGCAAAAGGCTTCTTATGTGAATGTGAAAGTGGTTTTTTAGAAAGAAACAATATAAGAGGATAAAAAAAATAATTTCTTCTACGGATTAAAAGACTTTTGTGGGACAGGAGAGCAGAACCTTGAACAGGAAAATCTGTGCAGGACGTNAAAAAAAAAAAAAAAAAAATGTGGTTTCCATCCAACTAACTTATAGAAAAAAAGAAGTCCTCAGGAGACCATTTGAGGGAGAGTTAGTTCATTTACTTCAGGAGATCTCATTTCCATACTACTTAAAACAGAGCTGATAATAGTATGCATTTGTATTGGATCATCTAAGGAAATGTAATTGCCAACTTCACCAAAAGATCTAAGAATAATGTTTTCACTAGATATTCTACAGCCATGAATCCTGAATACTAAATTAGCAAAAGGCTTCTTATGTGAATGTGAAAGTGGTTTTTTAGAAAGAAACAATATAAGAGGATAAAAAAAATAATTTCTTCTACGGATTAAAAGACTTTTGTGGGACAGGAGAGCAGAACCTTGAACAGGCAAATCTGTGCAGGACGTAGACTGCTTAATGCTGGGAGACCTGGTCGGTGGGTGGGGGAGGAGATGGGGGGTGTGGAGCTTCTTTTGGGGGTTAAGCTGATGGTGATGATGGCTGCACAATTCTGAAAATACTAAAAGAATTGTATACTTCAAATAGATGAACTATATATAAATTGTATCTCAATAAAGTTGTGAAAATGCATATACCAGAAAACAAAAATAATGGAAAATCGTTCGCGAGAGTGTCCAACTCAAAACCTAGGAAAGAACTACAGAGTAAACCCAACAGAAGGAAAGGGAGGACAAACGGGCCGAAAAAAAAAAGCAAAGCACTCGGCAGAAAACCACCATGGTGTTTAGGCAGAGAAAAGATTAGTGGTGGCAGGGTAACATGGAGAGAAGCTAAGCTTCTGAGCACAAGGCCACACGCAGCAGCGCGCAAGCGGCCCGCCAAGGAGCCTCTGGCCTCGCGACACTGAGAGAAGCACCACCATCACACCGCCCACACCCTACCCCGATGCCATTTACTTGCTAGAATTTGACCCGTCCATACACCGCCTCCATGGCCTCAAGTTGCTCTTTCCAAATTAGCCCTTGGACAGGGCCCAGGTCATCTCTCTGGACCCTGCTCTGAGGAGAGCCAGGTATTCAAGTTTTCTGAGCTCTAACTGATGAAAACAGGCCCTCATTGGTTTGGAAAGTCTCCAGCTTCCACTCCTGAGAGCAAAGAAGGCTCTGAGAGGACCTTCTCGAGCCCAGGGAAAGCATCTACAAGTCCCAGCAACGAGCACTTTCAGAGGCGAAAGTTTAAAAACACTCCCCTTAAAATCCCTCTGCGGTCAGGAACAACTCAAGGACACCCGCCCTAACTGCTTCTGTTCAGTGGTGTGTGAGCCAGCTGAGACAGCACAGTGTCAAAGGCTGGAGCGTGGCCTCCTAAGTCCCATGTGGAAGTCGTAACACCCAGTGACCCTTAATATGACTGTATTTGGAGACAGGGCGGTTAAGGAGGTCGCTAAGGTAAAATTAGGTCATTAGCATGGGCCCTAGTCCAGCATGAGTGGTGTCCGGATGCCAGGTGGAGCCCAGCACACACACAGAGGGAAGGCCACGTAAAGACACAGGCCGTCCAGAAGCCAAGGGGCGAGGGTCAGAAGAAAGCAACCCCGCGGACATCTTGGCCGTAAGCGTCCAGCCTCTAGAACTGTAACAGACTTCTGCCGCCCAAGCTACTCAGTTTGTGGTACCCTGCTATGGCAGCTCTAGCAATCTAACACAGTAAGGAAGAGAGACAAACAACGCAAGGACAAGAAGGGAAGGAGCACCACTGTGGCATGATTATCTGCATGAGCAAAGGCAGGCGGATCTACAAACTGCTAGAACCAAGAAACGCGCAAACTGCCAGATGTGAGAAAGTCAGCAGCACTCCTCCCAGAACACTAACGACAATTAGAGAACAAACAGGTACCTTGATTAACTGTCCCTCACTGTGCAAATGGGTAAAGAAATTGAACTATATTTATCCACAGATCAAGGGAACACTACACAACAGTTATTTCTAAAATAAATAGGCTGGATCTGCACAGATGTATCTCAAAAACACAACTCTGAACGAAAAACAAAAAGCAAGTTACAAAGAAATAGATACATTCTATCTATTCATTTTTAATACACACAAATCATGGAGACGCATGTAAGTACAAGCGCAGAGAAACCCACAGGCAGGGTGTTTATGTTAGACATTTCATCTTGGTGACAGGCACACAGATGTTTGCCATATCATTTTCTGTCCTGCTCTATATATTTGAAAGGCTTCATTTTTTGGATAAAAATAGACTCTTTGAGGTCCAGATAAATGCAAACTTAAAATTCTAAGGAGTTCATGATTTTAAAAGACCCACAGTACTCTTCTCTACTATCTGTACACATATGCTTTTTTAGGAGACTCTTAAAGTTCACTCCCATACTGTTCCCACCCAGCAGGAAGATAAAACCAGCAGAGAAAACAATTTAAAGTTTCTAGACATCTAATTTTTAAGTCAGAATAAAAACCAACTTTACGTAGTGCCCCTTTCTCACGGCTTGTGTGATCGCCTATAATCTGAAAGGTGCCAGGGATATAAATATACCACATTCTCCCCTTGGGAGCGCTCAGCGAGGTCATTAAAGAGAATTTTCAGCCAAGTCAAAGGATTACAGGCACCAGGTTCATGTCTAATCAGGACCATAACTGGGTACCTTGGGTAAAGCCAGGGACTGATAATGTCAAGGACTCTTTACAGCTAGGTTAAAAAAGAAACCTTGGATCCAGTAAAACCTGCACTGGCCCCTCCTATGCTCATTAGCAGTCACCTTTCCCCACTCATCCGTCCTCTCTCTATGCCTAGGATAATGACTTCAGTTCCTACTTCCCAGCCTTTCCCTAAGGGGGGAAAAAAAATCAAGAACGCCTAATAAAAAACTGTAATGCAAAGGGCAGAGAGAGTTCATGCGTTTAATTTTAGGTCAGTTACCAGGTTTTTCTTGAGCTCTGGCCAGGGTTATTCTGGTACTGGCATGGGGAAACCTATTTTGCAGGGGTGCGGGTTAGATTAAAAACAAAGAAGCAAACAGAAGTCTCACAACAGGCGCTCAAACTACACATCCCTCACGCAGTCCCTGAGGCCAGCAGACAAGCACTGCCCACTGAGCCAGCCAGGACATCTGCCAGAGACCCTGCTAAAGGCAAGGGCTTCCCGTGATAAGAGAGGGACAAGGGAGACTGCTAACAGAATCACTACTGCAAATCCTCTGCCACCGCCTCCTTCAGATGAAGTACCAAGCAAAGTTGGAGAAAAAATATCTCACGATGTTGCAGAAAAAAAAAAAAAAAAATCCCACTTTCCACGGGCCGGTGGGTGACAGAGAGCACGCTAAGCTCCCCCTGAAGAATAAAATATGAAATAACAGGTGACGTCCTTAAAACACTGCTGCTCCATATGTCACTCTCGGTTCGTTCATTACATATACAGCCCCTTTTTCCAAGGGAAACAGAATGTCCATCAAACAACTTGATCCTGGCAAAACCAATGGCAGCAAACTGAGTCACCAGGATAAGGGGCCTGTTCTTTCCCCAGCAAAGCTGATGGTTAAACCACACGAGAGACTTCTGAGGGTTAAACTCTGAAAGCCAGGACCTGGGTTTTAAAATGCACAACGGTGGCTTCTGACTCATGCAGATTCTTTGGAAACCAATACTCCATTCGACCCCAAGATCTCCCCTCCTATCTGCTCCATTCTATACTGTCTCGCATAAACTCCATGAGGGCCAGAACCATGTTTTATCCATTTCTGCAGATCTACTAGGGCCTAGAATGATACCCTGCCTATAGTCAAATGCTCAAACAAACATAAGCTGGGTTTAAGCAAATCTGGCTCAAAGAGGCCTGATGAAAGGGAAGGAAGATAAAAACTACAGTCTGGAAGGCATCTTGTTCAAAAGAACTATACATTTAAAACGTTTAAAGATGAACAGCCATCCTCTGCAAGACACAGATAATGTGTTCCTCTAAGTTAAATTGAGGAAGGGAAATACCAGTTTCCTCTGGCAAGCTTCTGAAAAGATAAAAGCATCTCTGCTTTGAGTGATAATGTGTTACAGGCTTAGGCAATAACAGGTGAAAAAAAAAAAAAAATCTGATAAAACCATGAAGCTGCTGGTAACTCAAGGAAGGGGGAACCAGAATTGGCCAGGCCGCTTCACGACTCATGGCTACACATGGTGGCTTTAAAATAAGGAAGGCTCACAAAGAACAGAGAAGATAAAGCCATTATCCTCAACTTGTCCTTCACTGCAGATGCTCTCTTACCCCTATTAAGCATTTATGGAGTGCCGGCTACTGCTGAGACATCCAGGTGAAGGGAAACACCCCAGCTATCACTGTTCTGGAGCTGGCCTTGGCTTGTGTTCTCATTAGCTGCTCAACCTGCCGTACGCCTAAGCTGGAGAGAGGCCAGCACAGCCAGCGTCTCTCAGGAGTCATTCATTACAACCTATCAAAGAGCAGAGTCAGTTTCACTTTCTCTCTGACAAGTCACAAAGACTCCTGAACGAAAAACATCAGAATTTAAAAACAGAAATCGAGAAGCTGATCCTAAAAATTTGGATGGAAATACAAGGACCTGCTATGCCAAAATGATTTTGAAAAAGAACACATTAGAAGAACACACACTACCAGATTTCAAAACTTAACCATAAAGCTGTACGAAACTAGGATAATGACAGACATATAAATCAATGGAACAAAACTGAATCTAGAAACAAACCTTTACACTTATAGCCAGTTGATTTTGCCAAGGGAGTTCAGTGGGGAGAAAGGATGGCCTTTTCAACAAATGGTGCTAAGATAACTGAATGTACAAGTGGTTCTTTAAAAAGACAATGGAACTTGCACCTGTACCTTGCACTATACCCCAATATTAACTCAAAATGGAATAGAAACATATGTAACAGCTAAGACTATAAAACTTCTAGATGAAAACACAGAAGAAAAATCTCGGTGACCTTGAACTAGGCAAAAATCTTTTTACATATGACATCAAAAGCATGATCAATAAAAGAAAAACCTTGATAAACTGGACTCAATCAAACTCTGAAATACTTGCTCTTTAAAAAAACACCATAAGAAAATGAAAGGACAACTCACATATTGGGAGACAATATCAAATCACATATCCAGAATACACAGGGAATTCAGAGTGCAACTCAATAAAACAGACAACCCAAATGAAAAAAACAGATAAACGGGCAAAGATATGAGCAGACATTTCACCAAAGAACATCTATGAATTGATGTGAAGCACATGAGAAGAGGCTCAACACCATCAGGTATTGGAAAAATGCAAATTAAAACCACAATAAGATGCCACTCTCCATCTCAGAGAATAGCTATAAACTCNCCCCTCCTATCTGCTCCATTCTATACTGTCTCGCATAAACTCCATGAGGGCCAGAACCATGTTTTATCCATTTCTGCAGATCTACTAGGGCCTAGAATGATACCCTGCCTATAGTCAAATGCTCAAACAAACATAAGCTGGGTTTAAGCAAATCTGGCCCAAAGAGGCCTGATGAAAGGGAAGGAAGATAAAAACTACAGTCTGGAAGGCATCTTGTTCAAAAGAACTATACATTTAAAACGTTTAAAGATGAACAGCCATCCTCTGCAAGACACAGATAATGTGTTCCTCTAAGTTAAATTGAGGAAGGGAAATACCAGTTTCCTCTGGCAAGCTTCTGAAAAGATAAAAGCATCTCTGCTTTGAGTGATAATGTGTTACAGGCTTAGGCAATAACAGGTGAAAAAAAAAAAAAAATCTGATAAAACCATGAAGCTGCTGGTAACTCAAGGAAGGGGGAACCAGAATTGGCCAGGCCGCTTCACGACTCATGGCTACACATGGTGGCTTTAAAATAAGGAAGGCTCACAAAGAACAGAGAAGATAAAGCCATTATCCTCAACTTGTCCTTCACTGCAGATGCTCTCTTACCCCTATTAAGCATTTATGGAGTGCCGGCTACTGCTGAGACATCCAGGTGAAGGGAAACACCCCAGCTATCACTGTTCTGGAGCTGGCCTTGGCTTGTGTTCTCATTAGCTGCTCAACCTGCCGTACGCCTAAGCTGGAGAGAGGCCAGCACAGCCAGCGTCTCTCAGGAGTCATTCATTACAACCTATCAAAGAGCAGAGTCAGTTTCACTTTCTCTCTGACAAGTCACAAAGACTCCTGAACGAAAAACATCAGAATTTAAAAACAGAAATCGAGAAGCTGATCCTAAAAATTTGGATGGAAATACAAGGACCTGCTATGCCAAAATGATTTTGAAAAAGAACACATTAGAAGAACACACACTACCAGATTTCAAAACTTAACCATAAAGCTGTACGAAACTAGGATAATGACAGACATATAAATCAATGGAACAAAACTGAATCTAGAAACAAACCTTTACACTTATAGCCAGTTGATTTTGCCAAGGGAGTTCAGTGGGGAGAAAGGATGGCCTTTTCAACAAATGGTGCTAAGATAACTGAATGTACAAGTGGTTCTTTAAAAAGACAATGGAACTTGCACCTGTACCTTGCACTATACCCCAATAGTAACTCAAAATGGAATAGAAACATATGTAACAGCTAAGACTATAAAACTTCTAGATGAAAACACAGAAGAAAAATCTCGGTGACCTTGAACTAGGCAAAAATCTTTTTACATATGACATCAAAAGCATGATCAATAAAAGAAAAACCTTGATAAACTGGACTCAATCAAACTCTGAAATACTTGCTCTTTAAAAAAACACCATAAGAAAATGAAAGGACAACTCACATATTGGGAGACAATATCAAATCACATATCCAGAATACACAGGGAATTCAGTGTGCAACTCAATAAAACAGACAACCCAAATGAAAAAAACAGATAAACGGGCAAAGATATGAGCAGACATTTCACCAAAGAACATCTATGAATTGATGTGAAGCACATGAGAAGAGGCTCAACACCATCAGGTATTGGAAAAATGCAAATTAAAACCACAATAAGATGCCACTCTCCATCTCAGAGAATAGCTATAAACTCGTAAGGCTGACGACACCAGGGGCTCTGAGGATGTGACAGAATGGGCATACCCCCCGCCCCAATCCACTGGCTGGAACGTACAGCCACTCTGGAAAAGTCTGTCAGTTTCTTAGAAGGTTAAACAAAGAACTGCCATGTCCACACAAGAACCTACGCATAAATGCTCACAGCAAGCACCATTCATAACTGCCTTAAAGTAAAAACAATCCAAGGGTCTACCACCTGACGAATCAACAAAATGTGGTAAATTCACACAATGGAATGAATACTACTTAGCAGTAAGAAGGGATAACACCCTCAACGTGGATAAACCTAAAAGAAGAAAGCCAAATGCAAAAGACTGCATATTGAATGATTTCATTTACAGGACATTTCCAGAGAACACCAGTCCAGGGCAGCAGGTCAGCGGGACTGGGCAGGGGTTGACTGTAAGCAGATACAATGTTTGGGGGGACAGAAATGTTACAAAATTGGATTTCAGTGACAGTTGCACAACTCTGTCAGTTTACTAAAAAAAAAACCCAAAACTGTACACCACAACAGATGAACTTTGTGGCATAAAATTCGTAAGCTGTAAGAATCACCTGGAAACCTGTTAAAATCCAGATACCCAGATATCCTCCCATCCCAGATATGGATTCAGCAGGTCTGGGATGGGACCCACGAATGTCCAGTTCTAAAGAAGCTCCCGGAACACGCACTAAAAATAGATTCCAAAGTCCCACCAGAAGTCTACTACATAGAATCTTCAGGAAAGGAGGTCCTGGGATATCTCCACCTCTTACAGGTATAGCCATTCCTCAGTACCCGTCCACAGGGACTAGTTCCAGGACACGCCACCCCTTCGTGGATAACCAAAGCCACGGATGCTCCAGTCCCTCACAGAAGATGCACAAAAGTAAACACAGCCTCACCCATACACTTCAGATCATCTCGAGATTATTTATAATACTTAATACAATCTAAACACTATGCAAACAGTTGCCAGGGAGTGGCAAATTCAAGTTTTGCTTTTTGGAACTTCCCGGAATTTTTTCCCAGATATTTTCGATCCACAGTTGGTTGAAACCATGGATTGGGAACCTGGGGACAAAGAGAGCCAACTGTAAGGGAAAAGCTCCTGCTCAGTCTCATGGTTCAGCACTTCATGAGCTATCACACTCTCATTCACAATTAATTCCAACGACTTGAAGTAGTTCCAAGAGTAAATCTGTGCGCTCTTATTTTGAAAACGATGAAGTAAATGTCCTATATTTTTACATGGTTCAAAATCAGATGGGGTTCTGCCTTAGGCCTTTCTAAATAAAGTAATCTGCAGAGAAGTAAACTGTATTCATTCAAGGTATTCTAAATATGGCTCCGTATTAAAAAAAAATTTTCTCCTTTAAAAATGTTTAGGCTACTTTTCGGGTTGAATCTGTTTTAAATCCGTTTAGGTGCACGATCACATGTTTTTCAGAATTCTTAACAAGGATGTGTAATTGATCTATAGGATCACAATTCTGACTGCCATGGGTAACATTCAACAGCACTGGTGCCATTTTTAATGGTTCAGCTCAGTAACTAGTGGAGTCTAATGCTCAGCTATCACAGAAAACCTGGTTCACACTGGGAATTAACGATACTTTTAAAAATCATAAAAACAGCACCCAACATCAATGAGTGCAGGAACGGGAAATTTTTACAGAGGACTGTGTTCTAGGAAAAAAAAAAAAAAAAGCACTTAAATTATTTTCAACTTCTCTTATCGGTATGGCTCAAAAGCGTGGGAGTGGCCTTGCGCACGGGCTACCAGGTCGCAGAGGCCAGAAGCAGCCAGAGGGCTGGGGACAGCCCACGCGGGGCTCCCTCAGAGCGCCTCGCCTCACTGTTGCTCCAGATTCTGACTGAGATGGCCTGGGGCAGGGCTCCAGCTCTCCAGGGCAAGGATTCCACGTTTCTGAAGACAGTCCCAACAATGCTGTCCACCCCACAGGCTTCTCTGCAAGGGCCCCTCTCCTAGCCCTGACTCCTGTTACCGACCCACAGAGTATGGGGGGACGAGAGCAGGTCCCTTCCCAGGCTAAACCGTACGAGAGCCAGAGCTGTGTGCTCCCTGCCTGGAAGGCTTGCTCTTGGAATCCAGCTGCCGTGTAATGAAACCCAAGCCAGACAAGCAGTGGGAAAGCCCCACAGAAAGGGAAAAATCCTTGTTTCCCAGCCACGCCAACCAGCGTCCCTGCGGTGTGAGTGAAGGGATGCCATGCTCCAGCCCACCCCCGTCACTAACTACCACCCCAGGAGACGCCCCGCCTGCAGCCACACAGATGAGAACCTCCCAGCTGAGCCCTGCCTCAGTTCCTGCGCCCCAGCATTATGAGCAAAGAGAAAGCAGCTGTGGTCTCAATTAAGCCATCACATTTTGGGGTAGGTCTTGCTACCTAACAAGAGAAAACAAAAACAGGTTTCAAGTCTGCTCTCAAATGTTCTTGGTAAATGGGCAGACATTAGTCGACATGTACGGACTTGGTCTCTACACCTCAGGGGTGGGAAGAGCCTGAAAGCCAATTAGCCGGGAAAGAAAATAAGTGATCGTAAGCAAGACTCAATCTGCTTCAAAGACTTTTCCATATCTGTTGGCAAAAGATTTTGTTGCTTCCCAATTTTGGTATTTAAGAATCAGGTTACATGAGTTTTGTGCTCTTCTAAAGTGGTAGAGACGGTGAAGCGTCTGCCTGCAATGCGGGAGACCTGGGTTCAATGCCTGGGTCGGGAAGATCCCCAGGAGAAGGAAATGGCAATCCACTCCAGCACTCTTGCCTGGAAAATCCCATGGACGGAGGAGCCTGATAGGCTACAGTCCACGGGGTCGCAAAGAGTCGGACACAACTGAGCAACTTCACTTCACTTCTTCACTTCAAAGGCCAAATCAGGCACGGTACTGCCATTGCACACCAACCGATCAATGTGGTTCCACTTAAGAGTTTACTGAAACATAAAACAAGGTATCCTATAGTCTTCTATAGTCCATCCGTTCATCTCTTCCCTCCACATACCAGCATGTGTGCGTGCCAAGTCACTTCAGTCATGTACGACTCTTTGCGATCCCGTGGACTGTAGCCCACCAGGCTCCTTTGTCCATGGGATTCTCCAGGCAAGAATACTGCAGCAGGTTGCTGTGCCCTTCTCCAGGGGATCTCCCCGACCCAGGGATCAAACCCACGTCTCTTCCATCTCCTGCACTGGCAGGCAGGTTCTTTACCACTAGTGCCACCTGGAAAACCCGTTATACCAGAACCCCCTGTCAATCTTACAACAGGGGAGAGAGTTTAAATCTGATTGCATCTAAGATGCGAAAGCGGATGCTGAGTCAGGCTTGGTCTTTTCCCGTCTAACAAATGGGAGGTTTGCACTGAACTAGCACTCGGGAGATGCCAGGTTCGTGTTTACTCTCTCTTCCCTCCCAAATCAATGCAACTAAACCTGTAAAGTATTGCACAGCCCAAGGGTTTTCTTGAAGCCACTCTAAACAAACACAATAAAGACACCGAATCACATACGGCTCAGTTCACAGCGCTCAGGGAGATTAAACATAAGTATCCAAGTACACTGAATAAACCTTACTCATCCAAGTACCATACAGGTAATACCATCCCTTTTAAGTGGTTATAATTTCAACATCTGAGAAAGAAAATTAGTGAAGTTGCTTCCACGTTTCTGAACAGGTTGACCAAAATTCTTTAGACAAGAGAGAAGATAACTTGGCTTCCAGAGAACAGGCCGTGCTTGTCCAGAGATAGATCCTTAAAAGGAGAAGTGCAGAGATGCACTCTGAGCCTAAAGCAGCTATGCAAGTCTTAATGATCCCAACTCAAAGCTGGCTAGTGAATACTTCAGTGCTGGGAAGTAGTACCTTAAGAGAGAAGAAGGCTTTGGTTGAAACAGGACAAAGTCTTCATATTCAGAAGAATGCCAGCAGGTACAGAGCTTAGTTCTGCTAGGGTTTAGGAGACCAGGGATTTCCAGTAGGATCCTTCTTGCTTCTTACATAAGACAGTAAGTTGAATCTTCTCATTACTGACATTAAATTGATACTAGCAGCCTCCTACTAATTATAGCCCAATCTTCACCAGTTTCTTTTATACTCAGATCTCCCTCACTCTTTTATCCACTTGAACCATGAACCAGAAAAATAAGACTACATGTGCTTTTCAGGTCTCAATACGATTTGCTCAAATCTTATAATTCTGCTATAGGAACTGTGAAATCACAGTTTTATTATTTAGGGCCTACTCACTCACCCCTCTCAGGGGTTGAACTTGAGATCTTGAGGCAGAAGTAAAGGACTTAGGAATCTTCTGCTGGAGGCAAATGAATGGAAGAATACCGCTGGGAGGTTCTTACCCTGTACATTAAACGTGCTGTGCTTAGTCACTCGGTTGTGTCCGACTCTGCAGTCCCACGGACTGTAGCCCGCCAGACTCTTCTGTCCACAGGATTCTCCAGGCAAGAATACTGGAGTGGGTTACCATGCTCTCCTCCAGGGGATCAAACCCAGGTCTCCTGCATTGCAGGCGAATTCTTCACCTAGGGAGCCACTAGGGAAGCCCACACATTAAACACTATAAAAGAGACTGAAGGTACACTAGGATAAGCTGTATAGATGTAGAATCAAAACCTAGACTAACCACTAAAAAAATAAGCCAATACGTGAAAAGCTAACAAGCCCGGGCGCTAAGACGAGTGTGCTCAGTCACTCCGTCATGTCAGACTCTGTGAGCCCATGGACTGTAGCCCGCCAGGGTCCTCTGTCCACAGGACTTGCCTGCAAAGAATACTGGAGTGGGCTGCCATTTCCTCCTCCAGGGGATCTTCCTGACCCAGAGACTGAACCCGTGTCTCCTGTACTGGCAGGCAGATTCTCTACCACGGAGCCACCTGGGAATCCCAAACAGCCCACAGTGAAGATAAAATAGAATTAAAAAAAAAAAAGCCAGAATATATGAAGAACTTCTACAACCACAAAAAACAGCCCAAATTTTAAGATGGACAGAAGATGTGAACAGAATTTCTCCAAAGAAGATATATAAATAGTCAACAAGCACACAGAAAGATGCTTAACATCATTAATCATGAGGGAAATGCAAATCAAAACCACAGTGAGTTATCACCTTATACCTGTCAGGATGTCTACTATCCATAACAAAAGAAATAAATGCTGGTAACTGTGGCGCAAAGGGAATCCTTCTATACTGTTAGAGGGAATGTAAACTGTATAGTCACTATGGGAAACTGTATGGGAATTTTTCAAAAAATTAAAAATTAAAATTACCATATGGTCCAGCAATACCACTTCTGGGGATACATAAACTGCAAACAAGGTTTCAGAGAAATGTATGTATACCTATGTTCATAGCAGTATTATTCACAACAGTCAATTGATGGGAACGACCCAAGTGTCTATCAATGAATGAATGGTTAAACAAACTGTGATATATATGCAACAGAATATTAACCAGCCTTAAGATAGAAACAAACTCTGGTACTTGCTACAAATGGATAAACTTTGAGGAAATCATGTTAGGTGAAATAAGCCAGTTACAGAAAGACAAATAACATATGATTTCACTTATGTGAGGGAGCAAGAGTCGTCAAAACTCACAGCAACGGAAGCAAAATGGTGGTTGCCAAGGGTCAGGGGAGGGAAAAATGGGAGCTGCTGTTCAAAGGCACAGAGTGCCAGTTCCTCAAGGTGACAAAGTTCCGGCTAACACACTTAACACTGCTGAACTGAACCCTTAAAAATGATTACAATGCTAAATTTTATGTGTCTGTTTACCACAATTTTTTAATCTTAGAGTGAAATTCTTAGAGATTTTAAATATCTGTGCAAGACCTTTACTCTAAAACTGTAAAACACTGCTGAGAGGGATTAAAGATCACCTACATAAAGGCAGAGAAATACTATTTTCACAGATTTGAGCTTGCAATATTTAAATTTATTCATAAATTTCACTTGATCTCAATCAAAATTCCTGTAGGCTTTTTTCCTGGAAACTTACAAGCTGATTCTAAAATGTACACAGAAATTCAAAGGATAGCGAATACTCTAAAAAATAATTTAGAAGAATAAGGTAGAAGAATTACACTGTTTTGATTTCTGGCAGAGAAATACTATTTTCACAGATTTGAGCTTGCAATATTTAAATTTATTCATAAATTTCACTTGATCTCAATCAAAATTCCTGTAGGCTTTTTTCCTGGAAACTTACAAGCTGATTCTAAAATGTACACAGAAATTCAAAGGATAGCGAATACTCTAAAAAATAATTTAGAAGAATAAGGTAGAAGAATTACACTGTTTTGATTTCAAGAGATACTATACCACCACAATAATCAAGAGAGTGTGGAACTGGCATAAGGACAGACATATACAGCAGAACAGAACACAGTCCAGAAGTAGACCCGCCATACAAACGCTGGTGAACAGTCTCCTCCCCTTATTCCTTTCTTTTTTCGCACAACACTGTGCAAGCTTCACGTGTACCACTTTGTATTTCTACGTCTGTGTGTGCTATAGCGTACTCGCCGGCAACACTTTGGATTCCACCCACCTCCGCACAGTCACGCTGACCAGTTCCCCACCCCTCCTGCTCCTCTCTGGTAACCACTACTCTGTTCTCTATCTATGCACTGACTCTCATCTGGTTTCTTCATTTTGTCTGTTTGTTCTTTATACTCCACATTATGAGTGAAATCACATGATATTTATGTTTCTCTGACTAATTTCACTTAGCATAATACTCTAGAGTCCATCTATATTGTAGCAAATGGCTGAGTGGTAGTCCAGTGTATATACACATTTTCTTTATCTGTAAATAGAGTCAACAGTGCAGTAGGGGAAAACAGAGTCTTTTCAACACCTGGTGCTGGAACAACTAGGATGGAAAATGAACTATGAAAGCAAAGATAAGGCTTGTACATGGAAAACTACAAAACAGCTGAAAGAAATCAAGGAAGACCTAAAACACAGAAAGACGTCCCACTCAAGTTCATACATTAGAAGACTTTAGTACTATTTAGATGTTAATACTCCCCAAACTGATCTAAAGATTCAATGCAACCCCTAACAAAATCTCAATTGCCTTTTTCACAGAAATGGATAAAATGAGTCTAAAATTCAAATAAAGCTGCAAGCAACCCCAATCTTGAAAAAGAAGAACAAAGCTGACGGACTCATACTTCACAACTTCAAAATTAACTACAAACCTATAGTAATCAAAACAGCACTGGCACAGGAGAAACACAGAGACCAATAGAGAGTACAGAAATAAATGCACGTATCTATGGTCAATTGACAAGGGTGCTAAGACCATTCAACCAGGAAAGATTAGTGTTTTCAACAAATGATGATGTGGGGACAACTGGGTATCTCCATGCAAAAAGAATGAAGGTGGACCTCCACCTCACACTACAGATGAAAATCAAGAGATCAAAGACCTAAAACCATGAAACTCTTAGAAGTAAACACAGGTAAATCTTTCTGATCGGAAATTAGGCAACAGTTTTTTTAAAGTATAGGAAACAAATGAAAAAAAACAAATTGGGCTTCATGAAAATAAAAAACTTGTGTGCCTCAAAGGAAATGAAAAACCAACAGAATGGGTAAATTTTTGCAAATCATGTATCTGACAAGAGATTAGGATCCAAAATACATACAGAAAACTTACAGTTCAACAACGACAACAAAAAACAAACCCAAATAAAAAGCTGACTAAGGACGCGAATGGACGTTTCTCAAAAAAGATATACGACGAGGCAACAAACGAGAAAAGATGCCCAACATTCTTGGAAGTGAAAGTGGAAATGAAAGCCACGCAGTCATGCCAGACTCTTTGTGACCCCCTGGACTATACAGTCCACAGAATTCTCCACGACAGAATACTGGAGTGGGTAGACAGTTCCTTTTTCCAGGGGATCTTCCAAACCCAGGGATCAAACCCAGGTCCCCTGCACTGCAGACAGAGTCTTTACCAGCTGGGCCACCAGGGACATCCGCCAACACCCCTGGGGAAATGCAAATCAAAACCACAGTGAGACACCACTTCACAACCACCAGGACGGCTATTATCAAGAAAACATAATAACAAGTACTGGACAAGATGCAAAGAAATTAGAGCCCTCGTATACTGTGGGGGAGAATATAAAATGGTGTATTTCCTTTGGAAAACAATCTGGAGTTTCTCAAAAACATTAAACATAGTAACCGTATGACCCAGCAATTTCACTCCAAGGTATATACACTGGTGAGATGAAAAGGCATATCCACACAAGTACTTGCACCTGAATGTCATTAGTAGCAGTGTTTTCAATGGCCCCCAAAGTGGAAACAATGCAAATATCCATCAACAGGTGAACGGACAGACAAAATGTAATATACTCACACAATGGAACACAGTACTGATACACACCGCAATATGGATGCACCGTAAAGAATCAGGCTAAGTGAGAGAATGACATGCAGAGTCACACATTATACCGTTTCATTTTACTACATGTCTAGAACAGGCAAATACACACAGTGGAAAGCAGATCACTAATTGTCTGGGGTTGAGGTAGATTGAGAGAAATTGAGTTACTGCTAATGGTTACGGGGATTCTTTTGGGGTAATGAAAATGCTCTAAAATTTATTCTGGTGATAACTGCACAACTCTCAATACATTAAAAAACCACTGAATTGTACACCGAAAATCTGTAATTGGTGTGGCATGTGAATTACATTTCAATAAAGCAGTTAAAAAAATAGGTCAAAGGAGAAACTGAGCAAGACAGGTAAATTTTGTAGTTATCAGCATATATACAGTATTTATAACCAGTATTCTCAAAGACTTCTCCAGGGTTTTGCTATACAAAAAAATGAGAAGTGGTCAAGGACTACGCCCCCATTTTCTTCAACACTAGAGGGAGAGTGATCAATGAGAGGCAACAAGAAAATTAGGTGAGTGTGGTATCCTGGAAGCACGTGAACCAAGTGCTTCAAGGAGATCAACCTGTCAGATGCATCAGCTTTCCCAAGCTGAGCACTGAGATGCAAGCACTGACGGAGCAGATATGAAGGTTCTCAGTGACCTTGAGAAGAGCAGTTTCGACAGGGAACAGTGGACAAACACACCTGATTAGAGTGGGTCCAAGGAGCCTAGAAGGAGAAAAATCAGAGAATCAAGGAAAGAGAGGTTTTTGTGTTTTTTTGGTCGTGCCCACATTTTCCCGGACCAGGGATCAAACCTATGCCCCATGCAACTCTGCCTGGCTCTTAGTAACCCATAAAGAAATGTCTGCCATTAGCAGTATTGCTTTACATACTACTGTCAAGATTGTGCACGTTCCTTATTTTTGAAAACTGCAATAACCAACAAAACACAGACTGTTATAAAAGGAACAGTCTACTCAGTAGGGCAGAGTTCAAAGACTCAAGTGTGAAGCCTGGCTGAGGCTCAAGTCATTACAGAATTCTTCCAAGTACTTCTCCCACTCTGCTCCTGTTCCTCCACTTCCTGGGAACATGGGAGAAATAACACGTGCCGTCCCATAGGGCTGTGAGCTCACAGGATCTCCATAAACATTAACTGTGCTGTTGGGTAATGGGTTCCCTTCAACTGAAGCTCAATTTCTAAGTTCTGTGCCAGCTTCCTGCCCACACAGGTGGCCTTGATAGTCATGTGGAATAGCAACATCTTTAAAAAAAAAACCAACACCCTAGGAAAGGGTGCTTTTTAAATTTAGGAACATTTCACATGTCCATTTAAAAGAGGCCAGACTTCTTCCACAGTTCAAATAAGATGCCTGGTGACTGGTCATTTTATTGCTCTGTAGGTCACTGGAAGGAGGAGGAGAACAGTTCTTCACCTGCCTGTCACAGACTCCTCTGGGGGATCCCACCACAGCGTCGGGTCCCAGTGGGTTGCTGCAGGCATGCTGCCTGTATGACAGTTCGTTTGCAGAACCCTGAGGAAGCAAAAGCACCTGTCGAGTGCAGAGCCCTGAGATTAGCTGCCTCACGCAGGCCTGGCTTGAAATGGTTCCACCCTGGCCCCCACCTGTTGTCTTCTTTTAGGGCAGCTCAGATTGTGCATCCAAGGTAAAAATTTCTTATGCTCTAAGTCCAGCTACGGGCAGAACCAATTATCGCATCAGAAGTAAAAATGGGGAGAAGCCGTGAACTTGGGAACAAGGGGACATACTCGGATTATTTCAGAATTGAAGGCTGGGAGAGAGAGGGGCCTGTGAAGCCTGCTGCCTGGAGCTGTCTACTCACCAAATGCCCTCAGTATTTGGTGCTGAGCTCTGGGTTCTTTCTAGTTTATAATTTAATTGCTCTACCGAGAACAAAGTAAATTTACAGGAAGGGCTATGTGATCTTTCCCTGTGACATCCTGTTAACAACTTACAGTTAAGGAAGTCTGACCAAATGAAAGGCACGGTCTCTAGCAAAGAGGTAAAAGGGTAAAAGCTCTTTGGGGGCAAACTTCCTGGGCATCAACCTGTGACATTATGAGTTCACTCAAAGAAGCACAATAGCTGGAAGGGGGAGGGGGAAGAGATCCACTTTGAATAGGTTCCCCCTCCACAGGCACAAGTTTCTGGAAATTACAACAGAGACAAAAACAAAACAAAACCCAGGAGTGACATGGAACAATGAAGAAAAAATTAAGCGAAAGACAAAGGTTGTGAAACGAGATAAGCAGAATGTGACTTCCACCGTTTCAAGCATATTAGTCCACAGGGCAAGCAAAAGTCTTGAGAAACACCAAAGCGATCATAGAGAACTTTCACTTTCTATATCAATGTTTGTATTCTGACTATTTCCATGACAGGGGGAAAAAAGCCTAGGAAGAACCTATGCTTCCAGATTTGCTTGAAAAACAAGAAACTGCTAATCTAAAAACCACAAGTCTGTTAACTTCCGTTTCTGCCAGGCGCCTATTAGTTCATCCTCTGCAGCTTCCATCCTTTCCAGCCTGTTATAGGACGTTTCCCTCTTTTACAGCCTTTTTTCTTCTAGAAATGCTGTCTCTGAATTCTTTCTAAACCCCTCCCAGTCATCTTACAAGCTATCTTTTTCTTTCAGATTAATTTCGTCCAAAAAGTCACCTCTAAGCTAGTTTTGCCAACCCTACAAAATCCACCAGGATGAACAAATAAGTAATGGATTCTTTCCCATAAAATTACCTTTATCTTTACCTCTAAAATTAACATCCTTTTTTCATATGTGTGTTCACTGAACAACTTTTATTTAGGTACCTAGCAACAGTTAGAACTGGACATGGAACAACANTGGGACTGGATACCATGATCTTTGTTTTCTGAATGTTGAGCTTTAAGCCAACTGTTTTACTCTCCTCTTTCACTTTCATCAAGAGGCTTTTTTGTTTCTCTTCACTTTCTGCCATAAGGGTGGTGTCATCTGCATGTCTGAGGTTATTGATATTTCTCCTGGCAATCTTGATTCCAGCTATACCTCAATACAAAATAAAAAGTGTTTTTTAAAAAAGAATAGTTATCCATTCATATGGTTATTCTCTCAAGCAATATTTGTTGAGCCTAACTTGTGCCTAGAACAATACTAGCTTTTAGGGTTTATCAGTGAACAAAACTAAGATTCCCACCTTTAGGAACCCTGCAGGAGATAAAGGACCACAAGAAATCAGTGAAGCACCTCGTGCGTGTATCAGATGGTGACGTTTGCTGTGGACATTATTAATGCCAGGGAGGCCAGTGCCCAGGGTTGGGGAGGGACTCCCTTTTGAGTAGAATCTGTACTATTTCAGGCCTGGTATGCAGCCCTGGGTAGCTGTTCCACACGTGTGGGTGGGAGCCAGGGAAAGGGAAGAAAAAGCAGCGTCAACCTGAGAGTCTTTTAAAATTGCTATCACACCTATAATCATGGTCCTATCCTAAAGTATGCTAGAGGGGAATTTACTGAGAAGCACGACCTTAAACTTCTTGGCTTTTAAATTCCCTCTCTGCGCCAGAAAGACAATGATCCGTGCACTGTTTCTCTGCTTTAGCTCAGTGTTTCCTTGGTTTCGTGACAGCATTGATTGGAAATGGCAACCCACTCCAGTATTCTTGCCTGGAGAATCCTACAGACAAAGGGGCCTGGTGGGCTACAGTCCACGGGGTTTACAGGAGTCGGACACGGCTGAGCGACTAAACCACCAGCACCCACATTGATTGCAAAGCTTGCCAGATACTATATTAATGTTAAATACTCATGTCACATCTAAGATGCATCTTGAATTAAGACCCGTTAAAATGTTGGAAAATGTTCATTTTTTAATCAAGGAACTCTTTTAATTGTACCTCTACAATTGATCAGTGGGGAAACCATGATTTTAATTTGGATTTTGGCCAAAGCATTTACCTTGTAATTCAATCCACCAGAAACTCTTGTTGCCTGCAGGCAGTAAATAGTCATTACAGGAAAAAGCGCTTAAAGAAGGAGAGACAGCCTTGGTGGTTCATATGAAAACCCAGAGACATGCTAGCAGCAGATGGTGAAGTTCCCTGGTACTATAAATCAGCGGTATGCAGGAACCCCACCATTAGAACATAAAGTGAAGTTTTCTTGTGGAAGAGAGTTTTAGATATTAAATTACAGAGTGAAACTTACTGAGAATGATGCCCATTATAGAAAAATCCTAGTTTATTTTGCATCTAAAATATCCTATTTGCATTTAAAACCAGTATAATAATCTCCAGAAATGTGTGGGATAGATAAGCCAATAGCTTTGATGCTCTTTCTCTGCCAAATGCCACACCATTAGTGTGACACACTTGTTAAGGAAGTGATAAAATTTGCTTTTGGAATAACACGTCCTGGGAAACAAGAAGTGAATGGACCACAAAATGCATCCAGTGATCGTTGTTTAGAGTGGAAACTTCTTACCATCATCTTTAGGAGGATCTGCACCCTGTTTGTGTCTCTTGCCAGTTGGTTGCACTGAATGTTGCTTTTCATATGTACTGGGATTAGCCTAGAAGTCTTTAATCATAATGGAATTCAGCTACAGTATTCCTTGGACTTCTTAATGATTCATGTTAAATAGAGAAGGCTATTAATCATTCAGTTAATCCCTCTCTGTGGTAAAATGGTCTTTGGATCCTTCAGTCCAGGTCAGTTCAGTCGTTCAGTTATGTCTGACTCTTCGCGACCCCATGAAACCGCAGCAAGCCAGGCTTCCCTGTCCATCACCAACACCCTGAGTCCACCCAAACCCATGTCCATTGAGTCGGTGATGCCATCCAGCCATCTCCTCCTCTGTTGTCCCCTTCTCCTCCTGCTCTCAATCTTTCCCAGCATCAGGGTCTTTTCAAATGAGTCAGCTCTTCACATGAGGTGGCCAAAGTATTGGAATTTCAGCTTCAACATCAGTTTTTCCAATGAACATTCAGGACTGGTTTCCTTTAGGATGGACTGGTTGGATCTCCTTGCAGTCCAAGGGACTCTCAAGAGTTTTCTCCAACACCAGGGTTCAAAAGCATCAATTCTTCGGCACTCAGCTTTCTTTACAGTCCAACTCTCACATCCATACATAACCACTGGAAAAACCGTAGCCTTGACTAGATGGACCTTTGTTGGCAAAGTAATGTCTCTGCTTTTTAATATGCTGTCTAGGTTGGTCATAACTTTCCTTCCAAGAAGTAAGCATCTCTTAATTTCATGGCTGCAATCTCCACCTGCAGTGATTTTGGAGCCCAGAAAAATAAAGTCAGCCACTATTTCCACTGTTTCCCCATCAATTTGTCATGAAGTGATGGGACTGGATGCCATATGTCTACCAAAAAAATGCACAACGTGATAGTTGCAAGTTAAGTTTTTTGGGGGGCAATGTGAAGACTGCTGCCCAGGAGATAACACCTTTGATAGCTCTGAGAAACTGCTCACAGAGGCAGTGGGGGAAGGACAGTATAGATGTGGTTTTGGTAAAGGGGGAGTACGTGTAATCAAGCGCACATTTTTTTGAGAAAGTTTCTTCTGGTCTCGTGGAGGTCAGCAGTTTCAGTGACACATGATTTAATCCTTGCTGAGGTAGTGGCCAATTTCTGTTTAACATTCATACATTTTAGCTAGACTTCTTTAGACATAATTAGCAAATAATTTGACATTATTAGCAAACAAATGGGCTCCCCTGGTGGCTCAGAGGGTAAAGCATTTGCCTGTGATGCGAGATCCCCTGGAGAAGGAAATAGCAACCCACTCTAGTATTTTTGCCTGGCGAATCCCATGGACAGAGGAGCCTGGTGGGCTACAGTCCATGGGGTTGCAAAGAGTCGGACACGACTGAGNCTGTGATGCGAGATCCCCTGGAGAAGGAAATAGCAACCCACTCTAGTATTTTTGCCTGGCGAATCCCATGGACAGAGGAGCCTGGTGGGCTACAGTCCATGGGGTTGCAAAGAGTCGGACACGACTGAGCATGTACTGAGTAGCTACACCTACTTAGCAAACAAATGATAACTTTTTTTTTTTTTTAAGGAATCATTCATTTATAGCCTAAGTTTCAAGAATGGATTTCTAAATTTAATATTATTATTTGCAGCAAGACTTCTGACCTAAGGGTCTGACCTAACTGTCCTCAAAAATGACCAGAGATACCCTTCTGTCAACTTTACAGGCTGAAAGGAGCATTCAAATTTCCCCACCTATCCAGTCAGTCAATAATGTTTTAATAACTTAGGCGAGGGTCAGAAATCATTTGTGATATGTCCAAAATATTTTATTGCTAAGTCGAAATAGGATCATACTTTTCACAGCCTTCCAGGCCACCTCTTAAGGACACCGACTGCTTCTCGCAGGTGCAATCTCATACCTGTGCTCACCTGCCCTGGGCCTGCTGGAAGCTGAAATGCAGGATGCCAAGAGGGGCCCCCTCTGCGTTTGCCCCTGTGTGGTCCAGAATCTGGGGGGTGTGGGATGGAGCCCAGCCTCTAGTTCCTGCGGAAGACAGTTCTAAGATGCAGCTCTCAAATCTCCTCAGAAGCTCTGGGCTTCACAGGACATCAGCAGCCATGGCAGAGGCCCTTGGAGGAAACATCCTTGCATTTACACCCCCTCCATCTCTGCTTGGTGTCCCCTTGTGCTGCATGCCCTCCCGAGAAGCAAACACCCCACACACAAGCCTCTGTCCCAGGCTCTGCTGTGTGGAGGAACCCAGAGGGCCCAGCATTATTTAGTCTCTATCTTTCTACAGGAATAAATATTTCATTTTCTATTCAAAGCCAAAACGGATGCAGTCCTGATAGAAAATCACTAAGCCAGTATATTTAGCCTGGGAAGAGTTAAGAGCAGCCTTAAGAATCAGGAAATAGCAGCCCAGAGGCAGATCCCGCTCTCGTGTGTCTGGTGACTGTGCACCAGGCATCTGCCAGCACCAGAGTCTCTGCCACAGTGAGGGCACGGGGGAGCAAGGGGGTGCAGCCTTGCCCATCCGGGGGGCATCTCTGTGTAGGATGCACATATTGGATGGAGAGTCAGAACCAAGACTAGAGATTCGCTTCTAGGTTATGTGATCATATTATTGTTATTGGTGTTAGATACCCTACTCCAACAGAATGATGGTTCCTCATAACATGGAGAGCAGTCATCTCGCTGTGTTTGTGTAAGATCCTACTGCGAGGCTGAGAAGCTGTGTTAACATTCCTGCGTTAACCCTTCAGGACCCACATCTTTTCCACCTGTCCTCATCACGATGGTCCATCCCACCTCTCAGCCCGTGAGGTGAAGCCGTGGACTGGGCTGGGTGGACATTTCCATGGAAGCCAGTAGGTGGTGCTGAGATGGCATGGGACCCTGGGCTAAATTCGAGTTTAGCACCTCCTATGTACCAGAAATGAAACATGAATCTTCCCTCAAACATTGAGCATGGAGTGGATTTTGTAACCCTTGGCATTTTGCAATCAAAATCTCCAGGCCATTTGTCTTGAACTCATTTCTGGCTTGAATCATCCCAAAAGTTCAACATAGTTTCCATGTTCTTTGATAACCTACTAAGCCAGAGGTCTTAACTCACCTCTGCGTGGTCCGGACCTAGCAACCTAGTTGGAGCTTAGAAACGCTTCTGAAATGAACACAGCATTCACACAGATGAATCACTTGTAGATGAGTCAGGCAAGGCGCTCGGGGGCAAGTGGCTTCTTCAAGGCCACACCAGCAGCCTGACCTGGCTCCTGACCTGGCTCAGGGCCCTGACGTCCTTTCTGTTGTCCATCTCCCTGGATGCCAACTCTAAGAAGCACTGGATTATTTTTTTTTCAAACCCTAAACTTTTTATTTTGTTTTGGGGTTTAGCCAATTAATGGAGCTTCCCAGACAACTCAGTGGTAAAGAAGCTGACGGCCAATGCAAGAGATGTGGGTTTGATGCCTGGGTTGGGAAGATCCCCTGGAGAAGGAAATGGCAACCCACTCCAGTATTCTTGCCTGGAGAANCTAAACTTTTTATTTTGTTTTGGGGTTTAGCCAATTAATGGAGCTTCCCAGACAACTCAGTGGTAAAGAAGCTGACGGCCAATGCAAGAGATGTGGGTTTGATGCCTGGGTTGGGAAGATCCCCTGGAGAAGGAAATGGCAACCCACTCCAGTATTCTTGCCTGGAGAACCCATGGACAGAGGAGCCTGGTGGGCTATAGGCCATGGGGTACAAAGAGCCAGACATGACTTCATGACTAAATAGCAACAATAACAATAACAAAGCCAATCAAAAATGTTGTGGGAATTTCAGGTGAACAGGGAAGGGTCTCGGCCATACATATACATGTATCCATTCTCCCCCGAATCCCCTTCCCATCCAGGCTGGTACATAACATTGAGTAGAGTTCCCTGGGCTATCCAGTAAGCCCTTGTTGGTGATCCGTTTTGAATGGAGCCGTGTGTACATGTCCATCTCAGACTCCCTAACTAGCCCATCCCCTTGGCAAACACAGGTTCATTTTCTAAGTCTGTGAGTCTCTTTTAGAAGGAGCACTGGATTATTCTCTACATTTTATTATTGCTTACAAAACAGTTTTTAGCATATGCATTTAACATATAAATCGATGAGGAATTTTGATTCCATCTACAGAGAAATTCAACTCTGAGGCATAACTGTTTATTCATATGTATATGCCATATTTAATTAAAAAAGAAATCTTCATGTCAAGGTTCAAAAACTTCGATTTCCATCTAGTTCAGATTATTCAGTGAGGCATCATTACACACAGCAGGGGAATTGTATGACAGTAAAACTTCATTTATCCAAAATTAGTGGGGGTACAAGAAGCCGACTTCACTATACTATACAAGAAGCCAATTCAAAATGTGAAGTCACCGAATTCTCCTTTTACAGCCCTCAAAATATTTTTGGAAAATGCTTACCATCTGGATGGATAATTTCTTAAATGTAGTATCAGTGTCTCATCAGGAAAAATATGGCATGTAATCTAAGTGGTTCTTTGTGGCTGAGGGTCCCCACTGTACAGCGATACCTTCGGGTTGAAAGGAGGTCTGCTTGACCACCAAGTCGGATTGACCAGAGAGACTCTGGGTGCTCCTCTCATGCTAGTCCTTATTTCTCCCTGCTTGGGCCTCTCTTCTTTTCTTTACTCTCATGCTGTCTACTTCTCCCTGCCCTGACTTCTTCCCACCCCTGTCTCCAGTGGATTTCTTGACCTTGTCCACAGTCACCCAAAGCCACATGCACACAAGTACTTCCAGTTGATTGTGGGCTGGATAATTCAGTTCACTTCAGCCACTCAGTCATGTCCAACTCTTTGTGATCCCATGGACTGCAGCACGCCAGGCCTCCCTGTCCATCACCAACTCCCAGAGCTTACTCAAACTCATGTCCATCGAGTTGGTGATGCCATCCAATCATCTCATCCTCTGTCATCCCCTTCTCCACCTGCCTTCAATCTTTTCTAGCATCAGGGTCTTTTCAAATGAGTCAGTTCTTCACATCAGGTAGTCTAAGTATTGGAGTTTCAGTTTCAGCGTCTGTCCTTCCAATGAATATTCAGGACTGATTTCCTTTAGGATGGACTAGTTGGATCTCCTTGAAGTTCAAGAGACTCTCAAGAGTCTTCTCCAACACCACAGTTCAAAACCATCAATTCTTTGGCACTCAGCCTTCTCTCTGGTCCAACCCTCACATCCATACATGACTACTAGAAAAACCATAGCTTTGACTATATAGACCTTTGTTGGCAAAGCAATGTCTCTCCTTTTTAATATGCTGTCTAAGTTTGTCATAGCTTTTCTTCCAAGGAGCAAATGTCTTTTAATTTCAAAGCTGCAGTCACCATCTGCAGTGATTTTGGAGTTCAAGAAAATAAAGTCTGCCACTATTTCCATTGTTTCCCCATCTATTTGTCATGAAGTGATGGGACTGGATGCCATGATGTTCTTTTTTTGAATGTTGAGTTTTAAGCCAGCTTTTTCACTCTCTTCTTTCATTTTCATCAAGAGGCTCTTTAGTTCCTACTTGCTTTCTGCCATAAAACTGGAAAATAATTGTCTGTAAAACTAGAAGAGCTGACTCATTAGCAAAGACCCTGCTGCTGGGAAATATTGAAGGCAAAAGGAGAAAAGGGTGGCAGAGGGTGAGATGGCTAGATGGCATCACTGACTTAATGGACATGAATTTGAGTAAACTCCAGGAGATAGTAGAGAACAGAGGAGCCTGGTGTGCTGCAGTCCATGGGGTCACAAGGAGTTGGATGTAACTGAGCAATTAAACAGCAGCAGCAGCAGCAGCAGCGAGTGGTTGCTTAAGCACTTGTAAAGGGCATCATAGCAGTGGTAGAGGCAATTGAAACGCCAGCAAAGAATATGAGTTTTAAGCCCAGAAAGAAAAAAAAAAAAAAGAAATTTTGTGATTTTCCAAGAAAAGAAACAAAGCAATATTTACTTGCCCCAGTTCAGGAGAAAAGCCAGTATTTCAGGGGTAGCTATCTCTGGGGCTGCCATCTTCGAGAAGGGGCTGGGAGTCAAGATTGCTGGCTGAAGACAGGACATTCTGAAAGTATCCAGGCTTTCAGGAACATGAGTGTATGTGTGGCCCAACTCCAAACACCTTCCCGCTGAGTAGAACTTCTCTTTGTCTGAAGACCGATTTGGCTGTCCTGTAATTACTGGCCTTTTTCTATTGATTGTGGAACCACGTCTAGTCTTTCTCATTACAGGTCATGTCACATCCCTGACTTAATTGCAAAAATTTCCATTGTGAAAAAAATAAGCCCTGTTATTAAAGATACTACTCAGCCAAATACACTAAACTCAATATTGTCTACACTGCCCTTACTTTTAAATTCTCTGGAGAATATAAAAATCTCTGAACGAACATGATTCTAACACCGTATACTTACCTTCTCTGGTCCTTGGCTGGCTGGTTCTCATCCAACCGCTCCTTCAGCTCTTTGTTCTGCTTTGGCATCTCTGTTCTCCCTGCCTCTGCCCTCTGAATGGGGGGGCTCTCCATGTGCGGCCCCTGGCCCTCTGCCTTCCTTGTCCATGGCCCCTGGAATGTTCCTCCACATTCAAGACTCTACCGACCATCCGTACACAAAACTCCCAAAGGCACACTGTATGCCAGGCACACTGGCTCACCATCGTTTCAAGGTCACGCCAATTGTCTCAGGCACCCAGCTTCCAACTCTGAACTAATTTTTGACTCTATCAGCTCTTTCAATAGCATGTCACGGGAAAAAAAATCTCGGGTCAATTTCCCCTTCAAAAGGTCTACAAATCCTGTCCCTTTCTCTTTATTCTTCCCTACGTCTGGGCCTCCATAGGAGCCTCTGGGTAACTTTGCTTGCCTTTCAAATGAGTTCTCTGACTTCAGTTTCATCCCACTTGAATAACAGAGTCACAGATGCAGAAAACCAGCTTTGACTACCAGGGAGGAAAGTGGAGAAGGGGAGAGGGTAGGGGGGAGGGGCAGGATAAACTGGAGATTGCGATTGACATACACACACTACTATACATAGAATAGATAAATAATAAGAACCCACCCATAGCACAAGGAACTCTACTTAATACTCTGCAATGATCTACATGGGAATAGACTCTAAAAAAGAGTGGATATATATATAAAACTGACTCACTTTGCTGTACACTGGGAACTAACATAGAACTTTTAAAAATAATTTTATTTGTTTATTATTTTTGGCTGTGCTTGATCTGCATTGCTGCGAGGGTTTTTCTCTGGTTTAGGAAAGCTGGGATTTCAGCTTTTCATTGCGGTGTGGGGGCTTGTTGCAGACCACGGGCTCTAGCAGCCTGTAGACTTCAGCAGTTGCAGCTCCGGGGCACTAGAGCACAGACTCAGTAGTCGTGGCACCTGGGCTTAGTTGCTCCTAAGCATGTGGTGTCTTCCCAGACCAGGGACTGAACTTCTGCACTGGCTGGTGGGTTGTTTACCACTGAGTCCCAGGGAAGCCCTAACATAAGACCGTAAATCAACTGTACTCCAATAAAAATTAATAAAAAAAATTTAAAATATACTCCTTTCATTATATTACTCTCCTTCTTAACAATCACCATTGGTTCCTTTAGGTTTACTAAGTAGGTTCCTTTTCATTAAGTTCCGATGCTGAGTGTACCTCCGTCTGCCTGCCCTGCCAGGCTGTCTCTCATAGGTGGGAAGAGGCTCCAGTGACAGAAGAGGGACAGCCATACCCGCCTCAGGGGATGTCCTGAAAATTAAATAAGGTTTACAGCCTCAAGAACAGAACCTGAAAAGATGGTGGATGCTAAAGAGACACGTCCCGTTTCCCACCGGATTGTTTCTGCATGAGACTGTAAACAGACGAATGATTGACACTGAAGTGAACCAGGCAGGACACTTGGGAAATGCGTTTGCTGAATGCATACACAGGCTGGGGAGGTTTACTGGAGTGAGTATTTTGGAAATGGCTCTGTTTCAGAGATGACAATTTCCACATGAAGATGGTGGTCATATGTGGCCACAGGGCAAGGGGGAAAGGCCACAGGGCAAGGGGGAAGGCCACGGGTGAAGAAGTTTGTGATCCATGGAGACAGTCCTTGGATCACACCTTGGTGCTGGGACTGTTGCGGACTGAACCCAGGAATCACTATGATCATCACTAGATGCAGGGTTACCAGATGTCCTGAGGTTCCTAAAGTGATGTAGTGGGAGGTCTATAACATTGCAATGATCCACGCTAGCCAACAATTCTTACATTCCTTCCATGAAGTCTTTAGACAGAATTTCTTATAGATATAACGTAGACACAATGTCCAGGAAACACAGGTGAGGCAATGGTGCAATGGGGGGCTCAGATCTCCCGTGAGACTAAGGGTCGTTCACAAGCTAAGGGTGAGAAGCAGGTGGATGATAAAGATGCTCCCGTTTCCTGCAGCAGGAGACTGGACAACAGCTGTGTGGCAGACACAGGACTGATGGAGTCCCAGCTTGAGAGATGATGTTTAGGTATTTAATTAGACTTCAAGGTCCGGTGGCCTCTGGACAGGACCAGGGGATGCTGGGCTCAGCTCTTCCAAGTTCATAGGAGCAGATCATTAGTGTCTCTTCAGAGTGCCATGCTCAATGATGTTGTATTTGTAGCTTGAAATTAGATGTAAGTCAGACACTACTGAAGCAACTTAGCACGCACACACGCATCCATGCATGTGTGCAGGCTAAGTCCCTACAGTCATGTCCAACTCTTTGCAACCTTGTGGACTGTAACCCACCAGGATCCTCTGTATATGGGATTCTCCAGGCAAGAATACTGGACCAGGTTGCCATGCCCTCCTCCAAGAGATCTTCCCCACCCAGGGATTGAACCTACATCTCTTATATTGGCAGGCATGTTTTGACCACTAGAGCCACCTGGGAAGCCCATTCATCCCACAGAAAGCAGCAAATATGAAGATTCTGGGGGATTTTCTCCTCCTTTTCAGAAAGCTGATTGCTAAACACGTACCAGCACTCCATTAATGAGGATCTTGGCTGGCAAAGCCTGGGATTCTGAAACACGGGAGGAAAACTTCAGGATGTAAATTCTGAAAGAGTCTGGCTCTGCAGATGCCTGGAGCCCCCAGAACTGCAGAGGTGGCCACCCCTTCCTGAGGAGTACAGGACTGCCCTGTGCTCAAAGGTGCCAGGGAGCCCTGTAAGGATTATCCTTAGAGAAGTAACTAAGTAGTTCTTAATTTTAACAAAGGTGAGTAGACTGACTCAGTTCTAATAAGAAGCTGGATATAATTTTTTTTCTAATTAATTTTGTCATTAACTTTTTACTTGGGATACAAAAACTTGTTTTCTTAGTCTTTACATGACTCATAAGAAAACTCCATGGGATTCTACAAGTGTACATAGATTAGTTCTGATTACACACTGAAGACCCTATATTAGATTTAATCATAAAGCTAATTAGAAAGATAATTAACAAATCATTATTGGGCCCATATAAAAGACAACTGAAAACAGCTCTCACTTTTTATCATGACTGAAGTCTAGGGGTTCCCTATCCATTGACCAGTTTTTTCCTGATCTGGTTATGTAAACCAAAAATAAATGCAAACACTGAGTATTATCATAGTCTTCTAAGAGGACGTTTACAACTGCGAGTCCATGGTCTAGTGATTTGGGATCATCTACATTAAAATTAAGCTTGAAGGGCTACGGTTTTTTTAAGCTATAGGCTGAATAACTCTGTTCCATTCATCTTTGTTCTTATATGACACACGAAAGAATGTAAGTTTATTCCAAAGTAACAAACCTAAGTCTTTGCTCATGAAACAAGAGCTAAAGTTCACCAGCCATGACAGGGAACTTACTTCCCTCCTGTTGAGTGGTTGGCCTTCTGTGTGCTCACTCAGTCGCGTCTGACTCTTTGGCGATCCCCTGGACTGTAGCATGCCAGGCTCCTCTGTCCATGGGATTTCCCCGGCAAGAATACAGGAGTGGGTTGCCCTTTGCTTCTCCAGGGCATCTTCCCGACCCAGGGATCAAACCCACATCTCTTGCGTCTCCTGCACTGGCAGGCTGATTCTTTACCACCAGCACACCCGGGAGCTCCGTGGACATAAAGGGAGCACCCTGAGGGGTCTTCAGTGTGACAAAATTTGCTCTAAAATGTTTCCTTTTAAGCCAATCAATCATCCGTTACAGACTGAATGTTTGAGTTCCCCCTAAAACGCTGGGCCCAGCTCTGCGGTTTTCCTCCACCTGTGAACTGTCCTCACCCTCAGCCTGCAACAGGGATGACCAGGCTCAAATAAGTAGGTATCATCTGGGCACAGAATTCGTGAGTGGCTGATGGAAGCATGGGGTCTAATCACAGAATATCCTAACAGATGCTCTGACATTTCTATCTTGGACATTTAGATTTTGCTTTAGGGTAAATGTGTAATGGGAATGCAGCCAAGAAAACATCTCTTGGCAAGCCCGCTTTGCCAGGGAATTACGTCATGAACTCTTTGGGGGCTAAGAGAACAGAGGAAGAGTTCAAGACCTCACAAAGTGATTTTGATGGAGCTGGTTTGGGTCCCTGCAAAGAAATGTACAAACTCTTGTCTAGGAACTGACAGCTTCTGGGGCTTTCTGCCACTTGGGCTGTGCTCAGAGCTGGAAGACAGCTGCTCATTTAATTTTTGGTTGAGTGGGAACTGTCATGCTTCTGAAAGGTTAAGAAGCCATTTCGTCAAGGCTGTGAGATCACCTAATTCCAAAAGTACATGGACTTTGCCTGGTAGTAAATCTTAATCAATTCCAGAACAGGTAGAAATGACAAGCCAAAGACCTTTTAATAAAATTAAACTCAGCTATCAGATAAACTTTTATTCCCAGGCCATAATCACCAGGTTATAATAAAAATTTAATTAGCCAAGGGTTTTTTTTTTTTCCTTGGGAACAAGATGGTGGACAAGATTTTCCTTCTTAGGGATGCTTTAACACATATTTACAAAAGAGGATGGGTGGAAATAGGCCCCACGGTTCTTTTCATGGAGCTATCCTCACATTAAAAACAGGAATTTGAGCAGCAGACAAGTAGGATTTTTATAGGACCCCAAAGTAGACAGGGCATCCCAGGTGGCTCAGTGGTAAAGAATCCGCTTGCCCAGGCAGGAGATGTAGGTTCCATCCCTGAGTCAGGAAGAGCCCCTGGAGGAGGACATGACAACCCAGTCCAGTGTTCTTGTCCTGGAGAATCCCATGGACAAAGATGTCTGGTGTGCTGCAGTCCATGGGGTTGCAAAGAGTTGGACATGACTGAGTATGCACACCCACACAAACGAAGTAGACAATGTAAGACAGAAACAGCATAAATAAAGGACATATTATTGTGTTGCCAGAAGGACCATCTGATTCGGAGGGGCCCCAGGAGACCAAAGTGAGAGGAGGCAGTCCGTGCATTCCGGGAGCCCAGGCCAGAAGCTGAATCTTAGATCTCAGCCATATGGCACTATGTTCTGCAGAAGCAGAGCACGCAAGGATAGTCACGCAGAACAACAAAACCTTGCTCTGGCTTGTGCAGCTGCTCCATGATCATTCTGGGTCTTGGTGCTGCCTCGGGCATTTTGGGTTGGTGTGACCCAGCTTCTGAATGTTCAACTTTGGAGCGAAGCGTTCTGAGCTGAAGTGGGGATATTTGTCATCTATATGAGGCTTGGTCACCTGAAGTCACTGCAGATGGGCCCCAGGCTGTGAAGTAGGATGCTTCTAGCAACAATTCCAGAGTTCCCCAAAACTGCTTGTAAGATGCTGCCCTCTGGCCCCAGAGATCTCAAAGAAATCCCTCCAGGGAGAGGCTTAGCCTGTTCTGTGATTACTTAACAGGTTAAAAAAAGTTCCCTGCTAAAAGTAAGAAAAGAAAATGGAAAAAACCTCTGATTTATTCAAAATTGGAATTCCACAGAGGCTCCTGGAATTATCTGTTAAATACGAAGTTCAGTGGGGAATATGTAAAACATTTCTCACTAAAATCTTTGAAGAGTTACCTTCTCAGGCTGTGTAAATTCACTTCCTGGGGACATCACTATTTCTCTGCTATGCTTTGTTTCACAATAATATCAGAGAACATTACTGAGCACTTACAAAGTACCAACAACATTATCTTGTTTCATTTCGACCAATGTTGGTACGGAAACTGAAAGTGTTAGTCGCTCAGTCCTGTCCGACTCTTCACAACCTGCCAAACTCTTCTGTCCATGGAAGTCTCCAGGCAAGAATACTGGAGTGGGTTGCCGTGCCCTTCTCCAGGGAATCTTCTTGATTCCCAGGGACTGAACATAAGTCTTCTGCATTGCAGGCAGATTCTTTACTGTCTTCCCACCAGGGAAGCCCCAGAGATTCTATAATCATAACCAATTGATAAATGTGATTCAGAAACTCAGATGTGTCAGTTACATATCCCTTAGTTGCCTGGATGGCAAGCGGGAAAACTTGAATTAAAAAAAAGTTGATTGTTAGGAGAGTGGTTATATAAATGGCGAGAGGGTAAACTGGATTAATCCAATCCAGCGAATACTCCTTGAACATCTAACATGAACCAGGCATCTTGCTAGACTTGGGGGGAAAAGTCTAGACTCTGTTCATGAAGTGCGCAGGTGTCTTCCCGGTCTTGACTCACCTTTGTGTCTCTTTCTTACCCATCTCTTTTCTTTCTCCCCTACTGCAGGCTCTTTCTGACTTACTACACTTTAAATTTCCTCTGAGTATGCTGTGACTAAAAGACAACAGTAATAACGACAACAACAACAAGAGAAATAATCACTAAGTTTTTTCTTTTTGGCCACACCACGCGGCACACGGAATCTTAGTTTCCCAACAGGGATTGAACCCACGCCTCCTGCACTGGAAGCTCAGATTCTTAACCACTGTACCGCCAGGGAAGTCCCACTAATATTGAATGCATACTTTGTTTCAGCCACTGTTCTAAACACATGAACTCATTCACTCCCCCAACAGACCATCAAGATCAGGGCTACACAGCATTAAGCCACCTGTTCAAGTTCACAGAGATGGAAGTATCAGAGTCAGGCTTTGAACTTGATCTTGGTTTTTCTAGCTAACAGTCTACGAGCCAGGCCCCAGCTCTCAGTGTGTTGTGAGCACGTACTAGGATGTTTTGCAGGAGGAATGCAGAATGAAGGTTAATTCATGAAGAATTACACAATAAACCGCAGAGAATTAATAACATGAAGACATTCAGCTGAAACCAGAGGAAAAAAATGTCAGAATTACAAAGCAATGAAAAATTAGGTTAGTGTGAATTATCTGATGCATGAAAAAGTCGGCGGAGGGATGACCTGCGTGTTTTCAAGTACGCAAAGCGCTGCGTGAAAGGGTTATGTCCAGTGATGAGCCGTTTCTATGGAAGGCACATTGGAAGAAACAAACATCTGTAAATAGAAGAGTTAGGTAAGATGCAGGGTAATACTTCCTGAGAGTTAAGAGAGAAGCATTAGAAAATTTGCAAAAGGGACACAGGGGAGTTCATGAGATTTAGAGAACAGGCCACAGATTGCAGATGGTTAAAGTGTCGTTCTGTTAGAGATTTGTGCTTTTCCGGGTGTCCTCTAGCAGTAAATGCATTCCCTCAGTCTTGACTGAGTATCTTATCCACCAACCCGTTACTGTGCCTGCTTACAGCGGTGAAGGGGAAACCAATGTGGGTTCAGCCTCCAAAGAATTTACAGTCTAATGGAGCAGACAGATGAAAAATCAAGTCACTGCCTAATAAACGGGAAACCGCTTGACTAGCTATTATGATAGCGTCCTCCTTCTTCCGCCTCTCCCACATCCCGTGTCCCTGGCTCAGCTGCAGTGCTGGGAGCACAGCCCAGCTCAGGGCCTCAGAGGAGGCCGACTGTTGGGACAGAAAACCCAGAAGCTTCCGAGGCTGCTGCTTTTGTAAAGTAAAGACAGGCACCCTCTAGGGATGAAGGTTCCCTTGCTGTTCAGTCGCTAAGTCCTGTCTGACCCCTTGTGACCCCATGGACTGCAGCGAGCCAGGCTTCCCTGTCCTTCGCTAACCTCCAGAGTTTGCTCAAATTCGCATCCATTGAGTCGGTGATGCCATCCAACCATCCTATCCTCTGTCGCCCCCTTCTTCCCCTGCCCTCAATCTTTCCCAGCATCAGGGTCTTTTCCAGTGAGTCAGCTCTTTGCATCGGGGTGGCCAAAGTATTGGAGCTTCTGCACCCTTCCTTCTAATGAAAATTCAGGGTTAATTTCCTGTAGGATTGACTGGTTTGATCTCCTTGCTGTCCAAGGGACTTCTTCCTGGACAAGAAGTCCAGGGGTGTTCCATTTTGAGGTCAGCTGTGGAGTCCCAAGCCTGGGGGTAAAGAGGGACTGGATGCATTGTATTAAATGCATACAATTTATTTAGTTTTCTCTTAAAACTTCGCTTTTGTTCATACTGAAAACTTCAGAGTTAGAAAGACATTTAAAACTTCTAGTTATGATTTTCTAATTTTGTAGGATAAATTGAGACTCAGAGAAGTTAAATGACTGGCACCAGGCTATTCAGAAATCGAATCTTCTGTTTCCCCAGGGCTAAACCTCTTTTTACTATACTGTGCTGCCTCTTACACGAAGTCTAGAATGTTATTTATAAGGAAATGTCATTTAAGGTAAGTTTAAACAGAGCTGCCAAAACAGTCGTTGTAGGGTGCTTAAAATAAGGACAGAATTCAATTTATTAGCATGCTTCACCATATATTCCACTGACACAAAATTCCTCAGAAGTGTGGCTCACGGCCATTCTCAGACATACTCTAGGTCCTGTCTCTTATACACATCTAGATGTGTATAAGAGACAGACACAGGACTGATGGAGTCCCAGCTTGAGAGATGATGTTTAGGTATTTAATTAGACTTCAAGGTCCGGTGGCCTCTGGACAGGACCAGGGGATGCTGGGCTCAGCTCTTCCAAGTTCATAGGAGCAGATCATTAGTGTCTCTTCAGAGTGCCATGCTCAATGATGTTGTATTTGTAGCTTGAAATTAGATGTAAGTCAGACACTACTGAAGCAACTTAGCACGCACACACGCATCCATGCATGTGTGCAGGCTAAGTCCCTACAGTCATGTCCAACTCTTTGCAACCTTGTGGACTGTAACCCACCAGGATCCTCTGTATATGGGATTCTCCAGGCAAGAATACTGGACCAGGTTGCCATGCCCTCCTCCAAGAGATCTTCCCCACCCAGGGATTGAACCTACATCTCTTATATTGGCAGGCATGTTTTGACCACTAGAGCCACCTGGGAAGCCCATTCATCCCACAGAAAGCAGCAAATATGAAGATTCTGGGGGATTTTCTCCTCCTTTTCAGAAAGCTGATTGCTAAACACGTACCAGCACTCCATTAATGAGGATCTTGGCTGGCAAAGCCTGGGATTCTGAAACACGGGAGGAAAACTTCAGGATGTAAATTCTGAAAGAGTCTGGCTCTGCAGATGCCTGGAGCCCCCAGAACTGCAGAGGTGGCCACCCCTTCCTGAGGAGTACAGGACTGCCCTGTGCTCAAAGGTGCCAGGGAACCCTGTAAGGATTATCCTTAGAGAAGTAACTAAGTAGTTCTTAATTTTAACAAAGGTGAGTAGACTGACTCAGTTCTAATAAGAAGCTGGATATAATTTTTTTTCTAATTAATTTTGTCATTAACTTTTTACTTGGGATACAAAAACTTGTTTTCTTAGTCTTTACATGACTCATAAGAAAACTCCATGGGATTCTACAAGTGTACATAGATTAGTTCTGATTACACACTGAAGACCCTATATTAGATTTAATCATAAAGCTAATTAGAAAGATAATTAACAAATCATTATTGGGCCCATATAAAAGACAACTGAAAACAGCTCTCACTTTTTATCATGACTGAAGTCTAGGGGTTCCCTATCCATTGACCAGTTTTTTCCTGATCTGGTTATGTAAACCAAAAATAAATGCAAACACTGAGTATTATCATAGTCTTCTAAGAGGACGTTTACAACTGCGAGTCCATGGTCTAGTGATTTGGGATCATCTACATTAAAATTAAGCTTGAAGTGCTACGGTTTTTTTAAGCTATAGGCTGAATAACTCTGTTCCATTCATCTTTGTTCTTATATGACACACGAAAGAATGTAAGTTTATTCCAAAGTAACAAACCTAAGTCTTTGCTCATGAAACAAGAGCTAAAGTTCACCAGCCATGACAAGGAACTTACTTCCCTCCTGTTGAGTGGTTGGCCTTCTGTGTGCTCACTCAGTTGCGTCTGACTCTTTGGCGATCCCCTGGACTGTAGCATGCCAGGCTCCTCTGTCCATGGGATTTCCCCGGCAAGAATACAGGAGTGGGTTGCCCTTTGCTTCTCCAGGGCATCTTCCCGACCCAGGGATCAAACCCACATCTCTTGCGTCTCCTGCACTGGCAGGCTGATTCTTTACCACCAGCACACCCGGGAGCTCCGTGGACATAAAGGGAGCACCCTGAGGGGTCTTCAGTGTGACAAAATTTGCTCTAAAATGTTTCCTTTTAAGCCAATCAATCATCCGTTACAGACTGAATGTTTGAGTTCCCCCTAAAACGCTGGGCCCAGCTCTGCGGTTTTCCTCCACCTGTGAACTGTCCTCACCCTCAGCCTGCAACAGGGATGACCAGGCTCAAATAAGTAGGTATCATCTGGGCACAGAATTCGTGAGTGGCTGATGGAAGCATGGGGTCTAATCACAGAATATCCTAACAGATGCTCTGACATTTCTATCTTGGACATTTAGATTTTGCTTTAGGGTAAATGTGTAATGGGAATGCAGCCAAGAAAACATCTCTTGGCAAGCCCGCTTTGCCAGGGAATTACGTCATGAACTCTTTGGGGGCTAAGAGAACAGAGGAAGAGTTCAAGACCTCACAAAGTGATTTTGATGGAGCTGGTTTGGGTCCCTGCAAAGAAATGTACAAACTCTTGTCTAGGAACTGACAGCTTCTGGGGCTTTCTGCCACTTGGGCTGTGCTCAGAGCTGGAAGACAGCTGCTCATTTAATTTTTGGTTGAGTGGGAACTGTCATGCTTCTGAAAGGTTAAGAAGCCATTTCGTCAAGGCTGTGAGATCACCTAATTCCAAAAGTACATGGACTTTGCCTGGTAGTAAATCTTAATCAATTCCAGAACAGGTAGAAATGACAAGCCAAAGACCTTTTAATAAAATTAAACTCAGCTATCAGATAAACTTTTATTCCCAGGCCATAATCACCAGGTTATAATAAAAATTTAATTAGCCAAGGGTTTTTTTTTTTTCCTTGGGAACAAGATGGTGGACAAGATTTTCCTTCTTAGGGATGCTTTAACACATATTTACAAAAGAGGATGGGTGGAAATAGGCCCCACGGTTCTTTTCATGGAGCTATCCTCACATTAAAAACAGGAATTTGAGCAGCAGACAAGTAGGATTTTTATAGGACCCCAAAGTAGACAGGGCATCCCAGGTGGCTCAGTGGTAAAGAATCCGCTTGCCCAGGCAGGAGATGTAGGTTCCATCCCTGAGTCAGGAAGAGCCCCTGGAGGAGGACATGACAACCCAGTCCAGTGTTCTTGTCCTGGAGAATCCCATGGACAAAGATGTCTGGTGTGCTGCAGTCCATGGGGTTGCAAAGAGTTGGACATGACTGAGTATGCACACCCACACAAACGAAGTAGACAATGTAAGACAGAAACAGCATAAATAAAGGACATATTATTGTGTTGCCAGAAGGACCATCTGATTCGGAGGGGCCCCAGGAGACCAAAGTGAGAGGAGGCAGTCCGTGCATTCCGGGAGCCCAGGCCAGAAGCTGAATCTTAGATCTCAGCCATATGGCACTATGTTCTGCAGAAGCAGAGCACGCAAGGATAGTCACGCAGAACAACAAAACCTTGCTCTGGCTTGTGCAGCTGCTCCATGATCATTCTGGGTCTTGGTGCTGCCTCGGGCATTTTGGGTTGGTGTGACCCAGCTTCTGAATGTTCAACTTTGGAGCGAAGCGTTCTGAGCTGAAGTGGGGATATTTGTCATCTATATGAGGCTTGGTCACCTGAAGTCACTGCAGATGGGCCCCAGGCTGTGAAGTAGGATGCTTCTAGCAACAATTCCAGAGTTCCCCAAAACTGCTTGTAAGATGCTGCCCTCTGGCCCCAGAGATCTCAAAGAAATCCCTCCAGGGAGAGGCTTAGCCTGTTCTGTGATTACTTAACAGGTTAAAAAAAGTTCCCTGCTAAAAGTAAGAAAAGAAAATGGAAAAAACCTCTGATTTATTCAAAATTGGAATTCCACAGAGGCTCCTGGAATTATCTGTTAAATACGAAGTTCAGTGGGGAATATGTAAAACATTTCTCACTAAAATCTTTGAAGAGTTACCTTCTCAGGCTGTGTAAATTCACTTCCTGGGGACATCACTATTTCTCTGCTATGCTTTGTTTCACAATAATATCAGAGAACATTACTGAGCACTTACAAAGTACCAACAACATTATCTTGTTTCATTTCGACCAATGTTGGTACGGAAACTGAAAGTGTTAGTCGCTCAGTCCTGTCCGACTCTTCACAACCTGCCAAACTCTTCTGTCCATGGAAGTCTCCAGGCAAGAATACTGGAGTGGGTTGCCGTGCCCTTCTCCAGGGAATCTTCTTGATTCCCAGGGACTGAACATAAGTCTTCTGCATTGCAGGCAGATTCTTTACTGTCTTCCCACCAGGGAAGCCCCAGAGATTCTATAATCATAACCAATTGATAAATGTGATTCAGAAACTCAGATGTGTCAGTTACATATCCCTTAGTTGCCTGGATGGCAAGCGGGAAAACTTGAATTAAAAAAAAGTTGATTGTTAGGAGAGTGGTTATATAAATGGCGAGAGGGTAAACTGGATTAATCCAATCCAGCGAATACTCCTTGAACATCTAACATGAACCAGGCATCTTGCTAGACTTGGGGGGAAAAGTCTAGACTCTGTTCATGAAGTGCGCAGGTGTCTTCCCGGTCTTGACTCACCTTTGTGTCTCTTTCTTACCCATCTCTTTTCTTTCTCCCCTACTGCAGGCTCTTTCTGACTTACTACACTTTAAATTTCCTCTGAGTATGCTGTGACTAAAAGACAACAGTAATAACGACAACAACAACAAGAGAAATAATCACTAAGTTTTTTCTTTTTGGCCACACCACGCGGCACACGGAATCTTAGTTTCCCAACAGGGATTGAACCCACGCCTCCTGCACTGGAAGCTCAGATTCTTAACCACTGTACCGCCAGGGAAGTCCCACTAATATTGAATGCATACTTTGTTTCAGCCACTGTTCTAAACACATGAACTCATTCACTCCCCCAACAGACCATCAAGATCAGGGCTACACAGCATTAAGCCACCTGTTCAAGTTCACAGAGATGGAAGTATCAGAGTCAGGCTTTGAACTTGATCTTGGTTTTTCTAGCTAACAGTCTACGAGCCAGGCCCCAGCTCTCAGTGTGTTGTGAGCACGTACTAGGATGTTTTGCAGGAGGAATGCAGAATGAAGGTTAATTCATGAAGAATTACACAATAAACCGCAGAGAATTAATAACATGAAGACATTCAGCTGAAACCAGAGGAAAAAAATGTCAGAATTACAGAGCAATGAAAAATTAGGTTAGTGTGAATTATCTGATGCATGAAAAAGTCGGCGGAGGGATGACCTGCGTGTTTTCAAGTACGCAAAGCGCTGCGTGAAAGGGTTATGTCCAGTGATGAGCCGTTTCTATGGAAGGCACATTGGAAGAAACAAACATCTGTAAATAGAAGAGTTAGGTAAGATGCAGGGTAATACTTCCTGAGAGTTAAGAGAGAAGCATTAGAAAATTTGCAAAAGGGACACAGGGGAGTTCATGAGATTTAGAGAACAGGCCACAGATTGCAGATGGTTAAAGTGTCGTTCTGTTAGAGATTTGTGCTTTTCCGGGTGTCCTCTAGCAGTAAATGCATTCCCTCAGTCTTGACTGAGTATCTTATCCACCAACCCGTTACTGTGCCTGCTTACAGCGGTGAAGGGGAAACCAATGTGGGTTCAGCCTCCAAAGAATTTACAGTCTAATGGAGCAGACAGATGAAAAATCAAGTCACTGCCTAATAAACGGGAAACCGCTTGACTAGCTATTATGATAGCGTCCTCCTTCTTCCGCCTCTCCCACATCCCGTGTCCCTGGCTCAGCTGCAGTGCTGGGAGCACAGCCCAGCTCAGGGCCTCAGAGGAGGCCGACTGTTGGGACAGAAAACCCAGAAGCTTCCGAGGCTGCTGCTTTTGTAAAGTAAAGACAGGCACCCTCTAGGGATGAAGGTTCCCTTGCTGTTCAGTCGCTAAGTCCTGTCTGACCCCTTGTGACCCCATGGACTGCAGCGAGCCAGGCTTCCCTGTCCTTCGCTAACCTCCAGAGTTTGCTCAAATTCGCATCCATTGAGTCGGTGATGCCATCCAACCATCCTATCCTCTGTCGCCCCCTTCTTCCCCTGCCCTCAATCTTTCCCAGCATCAGGGTCTTTTCCAGTGAGTCAGCTCTTTGCATCGGGGTGGCCAAAGTATTGGAGCTTCTGCACCCTTCCTTCTAATGAAAATTCAGGGTTAATTTCCTGTAGGATTGACTGGTTTGATCTCCTTGCTGTCCAAGGGACTTCTTCCTGGACAAGAAGTCCAGGGGTGTTCCATTTTGAGGTCAGCTGTGGAGTCCCAAGCCTGGGGGTAAAGAGGGACTGGATGCATTGTATTAAATGCATACAATTTATTTAGTTTTCTCTTAAAACTTCGCTTTTGTTCATACTGAAAACTTCAGAGTTAGAAAGACATTTAAAACTTCTAGTTATGATTTTCTAATTTTGTAGGATAAATTGAGACTCAGAGAAGTTAAATGACTGGCACCAGGCTATTCAGAAATCGAATCTTCTGTTTCCCCAGGGCTAAACCTCTTTTTACTATACTGTGCTGCCTCTTATACCAAGTCTAGAATGTTATTTATAAGGAAATGTCATTTAAGGTAAGTTTAAACAGAGCTGCCAAAACAGTCGTTGTAGGGTGCTTAAAATAAGGACAGAATTCAATTTATTAGCATGCTTCACCATATATTCCACTGACACAAAATTCCTCAGAAGTGTGGCTCACGGCCATTCTCAGACATACTCTAGGTCTGCCTAAAATAAAGGATAAGCATTTAATGGTAGTTTTAAAAACACAGCCGATAGTAAAGCAAAATTGAGTCATTTTTCCCATACAGGAAAGTAAATGAGTTTGAGCTATTTGATGTTTTCATCCACTTTCAAAAATAATCTGTGATGCAACTCTGAGGCTGGGGAGGGGACCCCATATTACAGTATGATTATTTCTGGAAGAATTATTAGCACATCAGATAATGTAACACGGGAAGCATAAGTCCACTTGTTAAAAAAAAAAAGAAGAAAGATTATATTTAAATGTAGACAAAGGGGAGATGCTATAAAGAAAGGAGCCAGGGAGGATGATGGGCAGTAAGGTTTCTGAGATGATTATCACATCTCCGAAAGATGGTTAATTTGGAGTAAGTGACCATAACACATAGGTAGCAGGAAAGAAAAGGGTTCAAGGGTTTCAAAGGGTGGAAAGGATGTGTTCTGCTGAGGAAACAACAGTTTGAACACAAGATGCATCTTTTCTAAAACAACAAAGCCCTTTTCCTCCAGCCCAGCAGATGAAGGAGAATCTTCCTGAAGAAAGAACCTGGAGGTAAGGACGACAGATGACGTAAAGATGCGCAGAGCAGAGACACGCAGCTCCGCAGCAGAGGAGGGGGCTGAAGGCAAAGCTGATGCTGGCCAGTGAGACCCCCTGGACCCTCCCAGGAAGCCCAGGGGCCGGCGGGGTAGCACGGCACACAGCAATGTCTATCTTCCAGTCTGGTTCCATCACCTTCCAGCTGCGGGACCTTAGCAGATCACTTAATCTGCAGCTTTATGTGAAGGATTTAGCAGAATAATCTACGTAAAGTGCTTAGCTGAATGAAATACGTTCTCAATAAATGTTCCCTCTTACTGGTTTCTAGCACAGAATAGGCATTTTATGGATGTTAATGTTCTTCCTAACCTTCTTAAGGGGAGTTTTCTCATCACTACCAAGTAGAAGGCTAAGGAGCTCAGAAAGCCTAGAGCTGGGCTCTCAGGAAAGAGTCTATGGATCTCCTGCAGTGCGATTGATAGTCTCTGCATCTGCGTGCATGCTTAGTCGTGTCTGACGCTTTGTGACCCCGTGGAATGTAGCCCACTAGGCTCCCCTGTTCGTGGGATTTTCCAGGCAAGAATACTGGACTGGGTTGCCATGCCCTTCTCCAGGGGATCTTCCTGTCCCAGGGATCAAACCCGGGTCTCCTTCATTGCAGGTGGATTCTTTACTATTTGAGCCACCAGGGAAGTCCCTCAATACATTTGATACTCTTTTAAAAAACATGCTTGCCTTCTAAAACATGCAAATAATTGAGACAAATTTATAACAGCTCACACTCAAATTCCACTTGATAGCTGGTTAAAGGAAACAAACCAAACTTTCAATAATAGAGAACTACAATTAAAAAGTCATCACACTGGTTAATCCATATCTCCAGAATGATTTAGTAAATTTTAGCAACATTAAGATACCATTATACACCGACTTACTAAATACATAGAAATCATGAAATGCCAATTTTGGGATTTGTTGGATCTGAGACTGACATAAATTGTTTTAAATAAAAATTTAAATGTTTCTGGTCACATTTTCAATTGTTTTAGTTTCTCTGGGGGGAGAAAAAGACATGGTGACCTGTGAAAGTACTGGAGATAATTTGCCACAATGATCCTACTCTATGGAATGTTCTAAAAGGAAATACACAGATTAAAAAGTTATTTACTTAGAAATATTTATAGTAGTGCTATAAATATGATTACAAAATGAAAACACAACTAGGAAAACCCAAACGGCTAAGAATAAGAGAGAGCTTAGCAAAGCCTGTCCCATGACAACAGAAGATCACTGCAGGAATATAAGGTCAACTGTGTGACTGATGCATGAAAATGTGAAATAAACTTAATTTTCTAAAGCGGAGTGATAAAAATGTCAACTGTGAAAACTCTGTTGACATATGGAAATAAAAATTAAAATTAATGTGAAAGAGCAGAGCACACCCTTTCCTGATTTCCTCCACAAGAAAACAACATCCAGCAAAGACAGTCAGAGAATTTGGAGGGAAATAAATGAGTTGAGTTGGGTTCATTGGATTCTTGTTTTTTCCTTGAAAGGTGCTTAAGGTGACCTGTATTCATTAATAAAACAAGACCACAGGAATTTTATGGGCAGCACGTGAGCTCTATGAATAAACAGACAAGGTCAGGCCCAGGCAAGTGTAATTAGGAAACACTTGTCTTTTCTCCTCTGACACGGCCCATCCCCAAGGCAGGTGACCACGTGGTTTACTGGGGAACAACAGTTCTTCCTAATAGATACGCCCAGTCCGGATCATGTTATTGTGTTAGAATGGTAATAGTTGCTGATTAGTTTCTTATGTTATAAAGAAGATAGCTGATGCACAATAAAATATTAAATCAATTTATATAATAGCAGTTATAAGAGTTTATAACAATCATGCCATCATGAATTACAAACCCATGTTTCAGTTATGACTCTATAGATCATTCTGTGCTGTGGCTAAGATCAATCTTCTATCTGACTCAAGATACATACAGGTCAAAGGAATGCATAACCCCCAAACATTCTAGCTCAGTTCCTCCACTGGAAATATTTTGTTACAAATGAATGCATGGATGAAATTACCGAGGAGGTAAAATTCTAACAGAAAGATAACATAAGAAAAATAAAATTAGCTCTCTGGGATGCAGATGACACAAACAATTCTTTTTCAGAAGAACAAAATTGTCTTTGAAGTCACCTGTTTTATCTTAAAAATCCAGGCACATTTTGTCTCTGCTCCATAATATAATCCCTGTTTATTTTAATGTAAAAATAATGTTTTTTAACCATAAGTGAAATAATTTAATTCTCCCTCCTGTCAAAGCTAGAGACAAACTGATGTTCCAGGAAGATGTCCATGGTTTTGTGTACTTTCAGTGCCTGCTTGCCCTCTCCTGGGGGAGGACTAACTCCTACTTGTAAAATGGGGTTCAAGAATACACTCTTAGTGAGTGGAATTGAATAAAAACATTAAAGTCATGAAAACCTGTTTGCTTTGCTTATAAGATTTTTTTTTTTGCATTTAAATTTGTTTTATTTCAAAAAGAAAGTGAAATCAGTAAATCCTTCCTAAGGTAAAGGATGTATATGCTTATTATCAGAAAGGAGTTTGTACATAGTTTAACAAATTATTTCCCAAATACTTTTTACACTTGGTGAAATATAATAAATAATATTAACTTTTGCTTTGTCATATCTTTACTGCGGATTTGTGGGGAAAAATGCCGCTAGATGCTTTCTTACTCAATATCTTGTTATTTAAGATACAATTTCTCAAGGCTGGATTGTCAGAAACCAGTGAAACGTAATTAACAACATTGTAAAAAGAAAGGAAAACCATAGAAATAATACTTATTTTTCCATTTGTAAAATAAGAAAAATGATACTAATTACTCAAGCTGGTGAGAGATGATATTAAGACCAAGTGAAAAAAGCACTAAAAGGGAATTGACAGTATGACAAAAGCCCAATATTGTACAACTGTAATTTGCATAATTTGCTACTTAAAAATCTTCCTTCAGAGGTAAAAATGAAACATTAACAATAATAAAGACGAAACACCTGATAAATGGTTACCAGAGCCTCTAACAAAGAATATTATTGCATAAAAATTTTGAAAATACTATTGAAATATAGGACAAGTACAGTAAAATATAAGCGGGTTGTAAAACATTATCTACTTGCTGAGTAGACAATGAAACAATTCAATGAACACAAATCAATGCATGGTACTCTGGCTTAGTGGTACTTATACACATGAAAAATTAAATTTGATTATTAAAACTGTTTGAAGTAGAACGTGAAGTAGAACGTGGGTTTGAGCAAGCTCCGGGAGTTGGTGATGGACAGGGAAGCCTGACATGCTGCGGTCCATGGGGTCGAAAAGAGTCGGACATGACTGAGCAACTGAACTTAACTGAGAAGTCCACCTTTGTATTCATGTTTGCTGTTCATTTATCTTAGTGGTGGTTCATTTCCAGGCTTAATTTAAAGCATGGGGAAGAAAGATGAGAGCTGAGGACTGGCCTATGGATTGGAGCTCTTTAATAGAAACCAGCATGAGCCTCAAGATTGATGTGCTGTGCTGGAACCCAAGGTAAGATAATGGAAGATTCAGAAGGGCAATCAGAGTTTGTAAGATGGAGTTTATCAAGTTGCATGTCTAGAGCTCTGTTTAATAGCCTCTCTGGGTCATTTTAAATGTCAGAGTCTGAAGAGTTGGCACCAAACAGAGATAAGGACTAAGGGCAAACAATATAAGGGGTGGGGGAAGTTAATTTAACTTGGGAAATGAGACGGTGATTGAAGTAGGATCCAGTAAGTAAGACTCTGCACTTCCAGTGCGGGGGCCTGGGTTTGATCCCTGGTCAGGGAGTTAGATCCCACATGCTGCAACTATTATTCCACATGCCACAACTTAAAAAGATCACACATGCTGCAACAAAGACGCAGCGCAGCCAAATAAATAAATAAGTGAACAAAATAAAATACTAAGAACAAAATGAAGAGCAGAACTATAATCCCAGACAGGCTGCTTACTTGCATACCTTTCACTCTAACAATGATAAGTGAAGGCAGAGAAAGAAGAATTGGAAGATATGGAAATGAAAACACACATAGGAAATATTCAATAGCTTCCTGGGGTTGAATTGTAGACACAGTAACTCTTGTTATATCAGCCTGGTCACCCTGTTTTGTAAGATGGAGTTTATCAAGTTGCATGTCTAGAGCTCTGTTTAATAGCCTCTCTGGGTCATTTTAAATGTCAGAGTCTGAAGAGTTGGCACCAAACAGAGATAAGAACTAAGGGCAAACAATATAAGGGGTGGGGGAAGTTAATTTAACTTGGGAAATGAGACGGTGATTGAAGTAGGATCCAGTAAGTAAGACTCTGCACTTCCAGTGCTGGGGCCTGGGTTTGATCCCTGGTCAGGGAGTTAGATCCCACATGCTGCAACTATTATTCCACATGCCACAACTTAAAAAGATCACACATGCTGCAACAAAGACGCAGCGCAGCCAAATAAATAAATAAGTGAACAAAATAAAATACTAAGAACAAAATGAAGAGCAGAACTATAATCCCAGACAGGCTGCTTACTTGCATACCTTTCACTCTAACAATGATAAGTGAAGGCAGAGAAAGAAGAATTGGAAGATATGGAAATGAAAACACACATAGGAAATATTCAATAGCTTCCTGGGGTTGAATTGTAGACACAGTAACTCTTGTTATATCAGCCTGGTCACCCTGCAGGGTTTACTGAACAGTTGGTAATGGTCTGTTCCGGTGGTTCTTCCAATGTGTCCACCCTTCTTTAGAGCCGCTCCACATGTGTAAACAGAGATGAAGTCTTGGGATGCTCAACACAGGAAGGTCTAACTTTCATCCTGTCGAGGCTGTGTTGAATGACTCTCCTCTGCAGTATGTTTCTGATGAGCTTTCATTCAGCTTCCCTTTGCACAGGATGAAGTGAGTTCAACTCCAGAAACTTCTATTGAGCACTTATCTCTGTGCAAAGAACTGTGTGCAGTGTTGAGAAGGAAGTCAAGTCCAGTGAGAAACGAACTTAGAAAAGTAACTGAGTTCATTTTTGAAGGACCCATCCTGAGTCAAACAAAGCCACTGAAACAGATTAAAATAAGGCAGCTATTTCCATATTCTAGAAACACACGAGCATACAGTGGAATGCCAGAGCTGAACTCAGGAATTCCGGGTCTGGAAATATGAAAGATGAATGACTGTCACACTTTGTAGAGAAAGAAGTATTTCCTGCATGATGGAGGTCTGCAGCCAGTTGCTGTTGTTCAGTTGCTAAGCCGTGTCCAACTCTGCGACCCTGTGGATGGCAGCACACCAGGCCTCCTTGTCCTTCTCCATCTCCTAGAGTTTGCTCAAACTTATGTTCACTGAGTCAGTGATGCCATCCAACCATCTCATTCTCTGTTTCCCGCTTCTCCTCCTGCCCTCAGTCTTTCCCAGCATCAAGGTCTTTTCCAATGAGCTGGCTCTTTGCATCAGGTGGCCAAAGTATTGGAGCTTCAGCTTCAGCCAGAGTCATTATCTAAGACTAGGACTAGACGCTCTCTCAGCACCAAACGAGCTGGAAAACAGTTACTTTTGCTGCATTCTTGCAGCGCAGCCAGAAAGAGGAAGGTGTGGGAGCAGGGCCAAGGCCCTCACAGCTTTGGTGACTGTGCCTGCATTTTCCTCGCATTGTTGTAGGATGTCAGCCCAAGGCTGCTGAGAAGACACCTGATTCTGGACAAGATTGTGAGGCCCAGAAAGCAAAGGACGGGGAGCAGTGCAGAGAGGGAGAGGAGGCAGCACACCTCCCCTCAAATTACGTGAAGATGGTGAACAGCGACGAGGTGACAGCCGCACTGGGAGATGAATTTTGCAGCGCAGGCTGTGCTCAGGTGCTTCAGTCGAGTCTGACTCTTTTGTGACCCTAGAGACTAGCCCACCAGGCTTCATAGTCCATGGGATTCTCCAGACAAGAATCTGGAGCGGGTTGTCATTTCCTCCTTCAGGGGATCTTTCCGACCTAGGTACTGAACCCTTGTCTCCTGAGTCTCTTTCATTGTAGGTAGATTCTTTACCCACCAAGCCACTGGGGAAGCCCACAGGTAGGAGAACATCAAAATAAACTTTAACTAAGTATGCTTAAGACCCTCCCAGAAATAAAGGAATAAAGTCCATGAAAGAAGTCATTATGAATAAGAAAAAAAGTGACTGTCTCATCCTTGCATGAAATGTTCCCTTGATATCTCCAGTTTTCTTGAGGAGATCTCTAGTCTTGCCCATTCTATTGCTTTCCTCTATTTCTTAGAATTGTTCATGTAAGAAGGCCCTCTTATCTCTCTTTCCTATTTTTCTGGAACTGCATTCAGTTGTCTATATCTTTCTGTTTCTTCCTTCCCTTTTGCCTCTCTTCTTTCCTAAGCTATTTGTAAGAAGCTGACTGGTCATCAAAGAATATCCAAACTTGTTCATGTAAAAGCAAATAAGCAAAAACAAGGTCCTGTTGTATAGCATGGGGAACTATATTCAAAATCTTGTGATAAACCATAATGGAAAAGAATATGAAAAAGAATGCTTATGTGTGTATGACTGAATCACTGTGCTGTACCACAGAAATTAACACATTTTAAATCAACTTTACTTGAATAAAAATTAACAAAAATAAATAAAGACATAAATAAACTTCAAGTTAGCTAAAAAAAAAAAAAAGCCTAGTAACCATTAGTGTTCTAAACCACATCACTCATGATGGACTATTTCTAGTGTTAGACTAAGCCACGATGTAACTATTTCATTTCAGTCTGCAGCTGTTCAAATTAGAGGGATTTACTACACCTGCTTTTGAAAAGTTCTGTAATAAGTGTACCAATGCATTCCTGCTTATATTTCCATATAGTTTGAAGAACGGTATCATTTCAAACAGATGTCAGCTTCTTTGACGACAATCATATGTTGCTCTCAGCAATATGCACCCATAGGTTTATACTTAAGGAAACCAAGATGAGGTTTTATGCCTCTATCACCTGTTTTATTGGTGCATCGTTTTTCTTATTTAAATCTAGCCTCCGAAAGCAGTGTTTTTGTTTTGTAAATATGTACATGTATGTTAAGTCACTTCAGTTGTGTTTGACTCTTTCTGACCTATGGAGTGTAACCCATCAGGCTTCTGTGTCCACGGGATTCTCCAGGCAAGAATACTGGAGCAGATTGCCCTGTCCTTCTCCAGGGGATCTTCCTGACCCAGGGATCAAACTGCATCTCACGTCGCCTGCATTGGTAGGTGGGTTGTTACTACTAGCACCAACTGGGAAACCCCTTTTGTAAATATAAGCCAAACATGTTCAATAAACATGTTGTCAAGATAATTGTTTCCACCCAAAAGTGAAGAAAAGGTGATGCAAATTCACTATTTGGATTTCAATCTAGCTTTCTTTGATTTTCTGTAATATTAATATTGGTTTTTCTAAGAAGAAGGTGGAAGTAGATGGAGTCTTAATTCTTTCTGTGCTGGGATCATTTTGATGTTTATGTCATTAAGACTTGGAGTCTTGAATGATAAACAAACACCGCTGGGATGGCCTGGGTTACACTGCAGTCATGGAAGCTCTTGTCCTTCACCAGAAATCCCATCAGTGCCCAGGTGAGCAGCAGCTTGGGGGATTCTCATCCACCCACCTGAGCCCATGCTAATTACATGTAGTCAGGTGAGCAAGTATGCAAAGGTTGCACCCTGAAGTGTGCCTGCTGTCACAGAAATACGTCCCAACTCCATAAGATCTTTAGCATAAGCATGTTAAAATGGTATGAAAATAAGTACTCCATTACACCAGCTTTAAATATTCTCTCTATACCAAAGCCTCTGTTTTCCTTTTTCTCTGGCTTAAATCTCTTTTTCTTAAATGATTAGAGCACAGAACACCGTTTGCATGTGTGTATTTGTACCTGTACGTTTCTATGATCATAACTCCTAATATAAACATAAACTGCATTAGTCAAGGGTTTTATATGTTCTTCCTCAAGAACAACACTAAATGATCTTTCTACCAAAGGACCAGTCTCATCTGAAAAACAAAACAGTTTTAGTTCTTGGTTTATGGTAGTCAATAAGAAATTCAAAAGATCATTTTGGAAATTATTCCTACTAGTGTTAAATTACTGAATTTCTTGCAGAAAGCAACTAACTACTATTTGTTTTATGCCTTCCAGCTGATATTTGTATACTAAAATTCATACACAGNGTATCAGGAAACAAGCCACCTAGAGTCAGTGGTAATAGAAACAACAGATAGCAAAGTCAGATATGTAAAGATTTCAGATATTGGATTTAGAAGACAGGGATGAAATATTAAACTTGTCTATTTTAAAAATTAAAAGGACAATGAAAATATAAGAGAAAAATAATAACGAATGTTTTAAAAGACAAAACTGGTTTGAGAGAGCAAGGAAGAAGGAAGGAAGGAGGAAGAGAAGGATAGAGGAAAGGAAAGAGGAAGAAAGGAGGAAAGAAGGATGAAAGGAAAGAAAGAAAAGAGGTGGGAACTACATAGAACATTTAGAAATTAAAGCTATTAAAAGTGGAATAAAAAAACTCAATAGACTCTCCTTTCCCATTCTATTTCCCTTTCTCTTGGCCCAGCCCAAATAATTCAACCTTGATTTTTTTTTCAGTTAGCAAATCGTCTTTACCTAATAAAGAGTATTTACAAAAACTACCACTAAATGTCATACTCAATGATAAAAACTTTCCCTTCCTGATCAGGATAAGGACTAGAATGCCCAATTTTTCAGCTTTTTACTGGAATTTCTAGCCAATACCAAAAAGAAAGAAACAATAGACAGAATATAGGTGAAGAAATTAAAATATCATTACTTTCACAAGATATGAGGGTTATGAAAATTCAACAGAACTGTAGATAATTTCTAGAATAAGAAGAGTAATAAATTTGCAGGGTAAAATCTATTACATTTTATACATCAATGATACATAACTGAAAAATATTTTTGAAACCAAAATAAAATTTTATAGAATACTCAGAAATAGACTTAATAAAAATATGCAAAATCATTTGGACAAAAATATAAACCTATGCTGAAGAACAATAAAGACCTGAATAAATCAAGAGATATATCATGCCCATGAAATAAAAGAGTAATATCATATAGATGTGAAGAAGGAAATGGCAACCCACTCCAGTATTCTTGCCTGGAGAATCCCATGCACAGAGAAGCCTGGCGGGCTACAGTCCATGAGGTCACAAAAGAGTCAGACTGAGTGACTAAACAAGAAACAACAATCATATAGATGGCAGCTCTGTGATTGTTACGTAAATTCAATGCAATGCCAATAAAAATCCCATCAGATGTGTGTGTGTGTGCGAATTAACATGCTGAGGCTAAAATCTGTAGTGAGATTCAAGGATCAAAAATTGTCAAGCTACTGTTTCAACTGAGGGAGAAAACTTGCCTTACTAGAATATCAAGATTTTCAATACAGTTATAGATATTTAAATCAGGTGTTGTTTACACAGATTGACAATTAGAGAAAAGAAGTAGAGTAAAAAGCTTAGAAATAGACATATGTTTATCAACTGATATATAACCAAGGTAGTTTTAAAAGTTCATGGAGGAGAAATTGACTTTTCAAGGCAGTTCTGGGATAACTGAGTATCCATTAGGGGAAAAGATGATATTGTAGCCTTACTTGATAGCATAAATATTCAGTTTTGTTTGGATTAAATATCTACATGTGACTGTTAAAAATATAATTAAAATACAATATAGGAAAAGATAATCATGACCTCACACCACAGAAAAATTTCTTAAAATGTGCAGCATAAAGGAAATGATTGACAGAATTTACATAAAAATAAAGAACTTTTGTTTCTCAAAAGATACCACAAAAAGATTAAAAACAAAGGGGCACAAAGAGAAGAAGATATTCCTGGCAGAAGGATTTATATCTAGAATATATAAAGAATTCCTATGAAACAAAAAGAATGCAGAATCCAACAAGTTTATTAAAAGTATCCTTCCAACAGATTTAACCTGTCTACAAAAACTTTCTAAATTTCTGCCTCAGTGACCCCTAGCCATATTAATTTTGATAAATTTAACATTGAAGTAATCTTGTTTTTCCTAAAACTAGAGTCATCCAAGTTCAAAACTTGTAGTCATACTTAATATTTACCTGACTTTGTTTTCCATATTCAATTATTTATCAAATACAGTCAGTTCTTTTTCTGCAAGTCTGCTCACATTTTTGTCCTTTCCACCACCATGTCATCTGCATGATTCAGAACCTCATTTTCTTGACTTGTGGTAAATCTTAACTGGTCTCCCTGCCTCAAAGTTCTTTTTTACAATTTTCCTGACTGTTGCTCAACAGATCTAGATTCATCCACCTAAACCACACTTTATTTTTCAATGAAAACACATTTAATCACAACCGTATAACAAAATGTTGTTTAATCTGATCTAAGAATAGGGGGTGGCTTTTTTACTACACAAGTCAAGAAATCTGTTATATGACAGCATTAGCACCTCAATTTGGTAAAGAATGTCAGAATTCTAAGTGGTTAACCATTCGGAAAAAATAAATTATACTCCTAAAGCACACTATATATATCAAGAAAATCATGTATTGAAAAATAAAACATTTTTGAAGAAAATAAAAGAGACTATCAATAAAACCTTAGGATAGAAAGGGCTTCTTAACTGACACAATAAGTACAAATTACATGAGAAACAATGATAAACACAACTACATTAGAATTCAATACTTGAGTGTATCCAAAAAAATTATTTTTAAAAATGAAAAAGATAAATCATAAATTAAAAGATTTGCATCACAAACTACTGTCAAATGATTAGTATCAAGAAGATACGTTTAAAGAAAACACATGTTCAAATCAATGATCAAAAGACAAGCCAATGGAAAATAGGCAAAGATCTTCAGACCAAATAGAAACAAGAAGGGCCAAAAACATAAGAAACAGTGTTTAGTCTCATTAGTACTTGAGGTATACAAATTAAAACTATACTGAGTTCCCAGATTAGCAGGAGTTGAATACAAGTGACAATAGTAAGTGTAAAATGTAGCTGTGGAACAATTAGAACTTTTACATGACTCTTGGCAGCGTTCTGTTACAACACTCACTCTGGAAAAACACTGTGACATTATCTGACAACGCTGATGCAACTTTATTATCCTATATAGTTGACCCAGCAAATACACTCCTAAGAATGTCTCCCCTACAGCGACACATGCACACATGCACCAGAATACTTGCAAAAGAACGTTCACACCAGCATTTACTTGCGACAGCAAAAACCCAGAAACGACCCTCGTGTCTGTCAAAACTACAAGTGAAAAGTGAAGTCACTCAGTCGTGTCTGACTCTTTGCGACCCCATGGACTGTAGCCTGCCAGGCTCCTCGGTCCATGGGATTTTCCAGGCAAGTACTGGAATGGGTTGCCGTTTCCTTTTCTAGGGGATCTTCCCAACCCAGGGATTGAACCCGAGTCTCCCGCACTGCAGGCGGATGCTTTACTCTCTGAGCCACTTCATCAAAAATACAAATAGACAAATTATGGTATATACACACAATGGAATTTCACATATGACAGTAAAACTTAAAAGAACTACACCAACACAAAACAGTATGGATGAATCCCAATGACATAGCATTAAATAAAAAAGCAGGCTATGGAAAATGTTTATAATATGATTCCATTCATATAAAGCATAAAAGTATGTACTACCTAGAGGGATTTTTTTTTTCATTTATCAATATTGTTGGTTCTTCACAATCAGAAGCAATCAATCTATTTTGCTAAACTGTAAAAATAATTTCACTATATATTACTTTCCTGGGAGTCAACCAAAGAGTGTCCATCAGTCCTTTTCCAGAAACTGATGAGATATAAATCAGAAAGGAAGAAAAATGAGAGAATGAGAGTGTTGAACAGTAGAGTGAGAAGTACCTACATTTTCTGTGATCAAAATCAGTATATATCCACATTTTTAAAATTTATTTATTTATTTTAATTGGAGGCTAATTACAACATTGTAGTAGTTTTTGCCATATGTTGACATGAATCAGCCATGGGTGCACATGTGTTACATATACATATTTCACCTTTCTTCTTTCTTTGTTTTACCTTTTCTGTGCCATTCCAGTGATCAATCTTTTACTCTACTTCACATGGTTCAATAAAATGCAAAAAATATCGGTCAGAGATTATAATAATCAGTTATGTTCATGTCCCTATTACAAAGCAAGGCAAAAAAAAAAAGTCAAAAGACCTGGCTTCCAGTTCCAGTTCTCCAAAGTTAGTCACATGTCCTTCATCAAGTCATGCAACTTCACTGTGCTTCAGTTTTGTCTTCTCTTAAAACAGGGATAATCATGCCTGCCTCAGAGCATCTTCATGAGAATTAAAAGAGTAAACTTATTTTTTAAAAAAAAATGGACATTCAACCAGTGTCAATTCCCTACTACCATCATTGTGCTACCTGAGCAACTGGATCACTTATAAGTACGAATGGGGTCAAGGTGGGGTTGGGGTGGAGAATCAGCAAGATTGCACCTCGGGATGCAAGCAGCTGCTTAATTTGCTTTCATTCCATAATTACAAGGTCACCAAGTCTTTTGCAAATAAATTTATGTCTGTTGCAACAAAAAGAAGGTCATGGTAATTCTAAGTTATGTTTTCTTTTATTAATGTCATTACATAATCAATCATGCTTGTTTCTTTCCCCCCTTATTTTCTATAACAGCCCTTGTCAATTTGATGACAATCATCATGTCCTGTCACTTGTTTCCTGTTCTTTTATCTAGCTTTCTCGACCCAGATTCCAAGTCCCAGCCTTATTCTCCTTTAAGATGCCACTGACTGCTTCACATGCAATATCTTATGTTTATGCTTCTGAAAAAAACTAACCTAACATATGCAAGTTCCTATGACTGCTTAGGCCCACCCTCTTCAGTTATTGAACATGGAGGACTGTTTGCAATCACTACCAGCAATTGGGGCATCTAAAATGATCCCAGAATCCGTGTAATCTGATACATACACCATAATTTGTATACTATTTCTAGGGGTTAAATGTGCCCCTATTTCTAACAACTAACTCACAACAGAGCTTCCAACTCAACCTATTACTGAATGATTTCCTTAAACAAAATAAGTCAAAAAGACTTCTTGCGTTAATCCATTCTCTATATCCAAGTATGGGACTTTTGACCTTCTTTCCAATTTCATGGTACCTAAATGGCACCCCACTGATCTCCACTGATCTCCAGTAGCATATTGGGCACCTAACGACCTGGGGAGATTCTCTTTTGATATCCTATCATTTTGCCTTTTCATACTGTTCATGGGGTTCTCAAGGCAAGAATACTGAAGTGGCTTGCCATTCCCTTCTCCAGTGGACTACGTTCTGTCAGACCTCTCTACCATGACCCGCCCGCCTTGGGTTGCCCTGCAGGCATGGCTTGGTTTCATTGAGTTAGACAAGGCCCTGGTCCTAGTGTGATTAGATTGACTAGTTTTCTGCGAGTATGGTTTCAGTGTGTCTGCCCTCTGATGCTCTCTTGCAACACCTACCGTCTTACTTGGGTTTCTCTTACCTTGGGCGTGGGTTGTCTCTTCACAGCTGCTCCTTACCTTGGACGAGAGGTATCTCCTTACAGCCGCAGTTCCTGACCATCAACGTGGGACAGCTCCTCTAGGCCCCATGAACAGTATGAAAAGGCAAAATGATAGGATATCAAAAGAGAATCTCCCCAGGTCGTTAGGTGCCCAATATGCTACTGGAGATCAGTGGAGATCAGTGGGGTGCCATTTAGGTACCATGAAATTGGAAAGAAGGTCAAAAGTCCCATACTTGGATATAGAGAATGGATTAACGCAAGAAGTCTTTTTGACTTATTTTGTTTAAGGAAATCATTCAGTAATAGGTTGAGTTGGAAGCTCTGTTGTGAGTTAGTTGTTAGAAATAGGGGCACATTTAACCCCTAGAAATAGTATACAAATTATGGTGTATGTATCAGATTACACGGATTCTGGGATCATTTTAGATGCCCCAATTGCTGGTAGTGATTGCAAACAGTCCTCCATGTTCAATAACTGAAGAGGGTGGGCCTAAGCAGTCATAGGAACTTGCATATGTTAGGTTAGTTTTTTTCAGAAGCATAAACATAAGATATTGCATGTGAAGCAGTCAGTGGCATCTTAAAGGAGAATAAGGCTGGGACTTGGAATCTGGGTCGAGAAAGCTAGATAAAAGAACAGGAAACAAGTGACAGGACATGATGATTGTCATCAAATTGACAAGGGCTGTTATAGAAAATAAGGGGGGAAAGAAACAAGCATGATTGATTATGTAATGACATTAATAAAAGAAAACATAACTTAGAATTACCATGACCTTCTTTTTGTTGCAACAGACATAAATTTATTTGCAAAAGACTTGGTGACCTTGTAATTATGGAATGAAAGCAAATTAAGCAGCTGCTTGCATCCCGAGGTGCAATCTTGCTGATTCTCCACCCCAACCCCACCTTGACCCCATTCGTACTTATAAGTGATCCAGTTGCTCAGGTAGCACAATGATGGTAGTAGGGAATTGACACTGGTTGAATGTCCATTTTTTTTAAAAAAATAAGTTTACTCTTTTAATTCTCATGAAGATGCTCTGAGGCAGGCATGATTATCCCTGTTTTAAGAGAAGACAAAACTGAAGCACAGTGAAGTTGCATGACTTGATGAAGGACATGTGACTAACTTTGGAGAACTGGAACTGGAAGCCAGGTCTTTTGACTTTTTTTTTTTTGCCTTGCTTTGTAATAGGGACATGAACATAACTGATTATTATAATCTCTGACCGATATTTTTTGCATTTTATTGAACCATGTGAAGTAGAGTAAAAGATTGATCACTGGAATGGCACAGAAAAGGTAAAACAAAGAAAGAAGAAAGGTGAAATATGGATATGTAACACATGTGCACCCATGGCTGATTCATGTCAACATATGGCAAAAACTACTACAATGTTGTAATTAGCCTCCAATTAAAATAAATAAATAAATTTTAAAAATGTGGATATATACTGATTTTGATCACAGAAAATGTAGGTACTTCTCACTCTACTGTTCAACACTCTCATTCTCTCATTTTTCTTCCTTTCTGATTTATATCTCATCAGTTTCTGGAAAAGGACTGATGGACACTCTTTGGTTGACTCCCAGGAAAGTAATATATAGTGAAATTATTTTTACAGTTTAGCAAAATAGATTGATTGCTTCTGATTGTGAAGAACCAACAATATTGATAAATGAAAAAAAAAATCCCTCTAGGTAGTACATACTTTTATGCTTTATATGAATGGAATCATATTATAAACATTTTCCATAGCCTGCTTTTTTATTTAATGCTATGTCATTGGGATTCATCCATACTGTTTTGTGTTGGTGTAGTTCTTTTAAGTTTTACTGTCATATGTGAAATTCCATTGTGTGTATATACCATAATTTGTCTATTTGTATTTTTGATGAAGTGGCTCAGAGAGTAAAGCATCCGCCTGCAGTGCGGGAGACTCGGGTTCAATCCCTGGGTTGGGAAGATCCCCTAGAAAAGGAAACGGCAACCCATTCCAGTACTTGCCTGGAAAATCCCATGGACCGAGGAGCCTGGTAGGCTACAGTCCATGGGGTCGCAAAGAGTCAGACACGACTGAGTGACTTCACTTTTCACTTGTAGTTTTGACAGACACGAGGGTCGTTTCTGGGTTTTTGCTGTCGCAAGTAAATGCTGGTGTGAACGTTCTTTTGCAAGTATTCTGGTGCATGTGTGCATGTGTCGCTGTAGGGGAGACATTCTTAGGAGTGTATTTGCTGGGTCAACTATATAGGATAATAAAGTTGCATCAGCGTTGTCAGATAATGTCACAGTGTTTTTCCAGAGTGAGTGTTGTAACAGAACGCTGCCAAGAGTCATGTAAAAGTTCTAATTGTTCCACAGCTACATTTTACACTTACTATTGTCACTTGTATTCAACTCCTGCTAATCTGGGAACTCAGTATAGTTTTAATTTGTATACCTCAAGTACTAATGAGACTAAACACTGTTTCTTATGTTTTTGGCCCTTCTTGTTTCTATTTGGTCTGAAGATCTTTGCCTATTTTCCATTGGCTTGTCTTTTGATCATTGATTTGAACATGTGTTTTCTTTAAACGTATCTTCTTGATACTAATCATTTGACAGTAGTTTGTGATGCAAATCTTTTAATTTATGATTTATCTTTTTCATTTTTAAAAATAATTTTTTTGGATACACTCAAGTATTGAATTCTAATGTAGTTGTGTTTATCATTGTTTCTCATGTAATTTGTACTTATTGTGTCAGTTAAGAAGCCCTTTCTATCCTAAGGTTTTATTGATAGTCTCTTTTATTTTCTTCAAAAATGTTTTATTTTTCAATACATGATTTTCTTGATATATATAGTGTGCTTTAGGAGTATAATATATTTTTTCCGAATGGTTAACCACTTAGAATTCTGACATTCTTTACCAAATTGAGGTGCTAATGCTGTCATATAACAGATTTCTTGACTTGTGTAGTAAAAAAGCCACCCCCTATTCTTAGATCAGATTAAACAACATTTTGTTATACGGTTGTGATTAAATGTGTTTTCATTGAAAAATAAAGTGTGGTTTAGGTGGATGAATCTAGATCTGTTGAGCAACAGTCAGGAAAATTGTAAAAAAGAACTTTGAGGCAGGGAGACCAGTTAAGATTTACCACAAGTCAAGAAAATGAGGTTCTGAATCATGCAGATGACATGGTGGTGGAAAGGACAAAAATGTGAGCAGACTTGCAGAAAAAGAACTGACTGTATTTGATAAATAATTGAATATGGAAAACAAAGTCAGGTAAATATTAAGTATGACTACAAGTTTTGAACTTGGATGACTCTAGTTTTAGGAAAAACAAGATTACTTCAATGTTAAATTTATCAAAATTAATATGGCTAGGGGTCACTGAGGCAGAAATTTAGGAAGTTTTTGTAGACAGGTTAAATCTGTTGGAAGGATACTTTTAATAAACTTGTTGGATTCTGCATTCTTTTTGTTTCATAGGAATTCTTTATATATTCTAGATATAAATCCTTCTGCCAGGAATATCTTCTTCTCTTTGTGCCCCTTTGTTTTTAATCTTTTTATGGTATCTTTTGAGAAACAAAAGTTCTTTATTTTTATGTAAATTCTGTCAATCATTTCCTTTATGCTGCACATTTTAAGAAATTTTTCTGTGGTGTGAGGTCATGATTATCTTTTCCTATATTGTATTTTAATTATATTTTTAACAGTCACATGTAGATATTTAATCCAAACAAAACTGAATATTTATGCTATCAAGTAAGGCTACAATATCATCTTTTCCCCTAATGGATACTCAGTTATCCCAGAACTGCCTTGAAAAGTCAATTTCTCCTCCATGAACTTTTAAAACTACCTTGGTTATATATCAGTTGATAAACATATGTCTATTTCTAAGCTTTTTACTCTACTTCTTTTCTCTAATTGTCAATCTGTGTAAACAACACCTGATTTAAATATCTATAACTGTATTGAAAATCTTGATATTCTAGTAAGGCAAGTTTTCTCCCTCAGTTGAAACAGTAGCTTGACAATTTTTGATCCTTGAATCTCACTACAGATTTTAGCCTCAGCATGTTAATTCGCACACACACACACATCTGATGGGATTTTTATTGGCATTGCATTGAATTTACGTAACAATCACAGAGCTGCCATCTATATGATTGTTGTTTCTTGTTTAGTCACTCAGTCTGACTCTTTTGTGACCTCATGGACTGTAGCCCGCCAGGCTTCTCTGTGCATGGGATTCTCCAGGCAAGAATACTGGAGTGGGTTGCCATTTCCTTCTTCACATCTATATGATATTACTCTTTTATTTCATGGGCATGATATATCTCTTGATTTATTCAGGTCTTTATTGTTCTTCAGCATAGGTTTATATTTTTGTCCAAATGATTTTGCATATTTTTATTAAGTCTATTTCTGAGTATTCTATAAAATTTTATTTTGGTTTCAAAAATATTTTTCAGTTATGTATCATTGATGTATAAAATGTAATAGATTTTACCCTGCAAATTTATTACTCTTCTTATTCTAGAAATTATCTACAGTTCTGTTGAATTTTCATAACCCTCATATCTTGTGAAAGTAATGATATTTTAATTTCTTCACCTATATTCTGTCTATTGTTTCTTTCTTTTTGGTATTGGCTAGAAATTCCAGTAAAAAGCTGAAAAATTGGGCATTTTAGTCCTTATCCTGATCAGGAAGGGAAAGTTTTTATCATTGAGTATGACATTTAGTGGTAGTTTTTGTAAATACTCTTTATTAGGTAAAGATGATTTGCTAACTGAAAAAAAAATCAAGGTTGAATTATTTGGGCTGGGCCAAGAGAAAGGGAAATAGAATGGGAAAGGAGAGTCTATTGAGTTTTTTTATTCCACTTTTAATAGCTTTAATTTCTAAATGTTCTATGTAGTTCCCACCTCTTTTCTTTCTTTCCTTTCATCCTTCTTTCCTCCTTCCTTCCTCTTTCCTTTCCTCTATCCTTCTCTTCCTCCTTCCTTCCTTCTTCCTTGCTCTCTCAAACCAGTTTTGTCTTTTAAAACATTCGTTATTATTTTTCTCTTATATTTTCATTGTCCTTTTAATTTTTAAAATAGACAAGTTTAATATTTCATCCCTGTCTTCTAAATCCAATATCTGAAATCTTTACATATCTGACTTTGCTATCTGTTGTTTCTATTACCACTGACTCTAGGTGGCTTGTTTCCTGATACATCTTATGAGTTTTAAAAAATTCATTGTTTTACGTATTATTTGTTTTTGGCTGTTCTGGGTCATTGTTGCTGTAAGCAAGCTTTCTCTAGTTGTAGCAAGCAGAGGCTACTCTCTAGTTGTGGTGCACAAACTTCTCACTGCTGTGGTTTCTCTTGTGGAGCACAGTCTGGGTGCTGAGGCTTCAGTAGTTGCAGTATGTGGTCTCAGTAGTTGCAGCTTTCAGGCTCTAGAGCACAGCCTCAGTAGTTGTGGCACACGGACTTAGCTGCCCCATGGCATGTGGGATCTTCCCAGACCAGGGATTGAACCTGTGTCTCCTGCATTGGTAGGTGAATTCTTCACCGGTGAGCCACCAGGGAAGACCTATGTGAGTTTTTAAACTATAAGTTCATACTTTTGGGGAATTTTATCTTAAAAATTTTTTAAGCCCTGCATTTGCAGTTTATATCTCCAGTGACTACTTTTGCTTCTGCCAAATTTTGGGGAACTCTACCAACATAGAAACACTTGAAATTTTTTTGCCTGAGGATTTTTTGGATGTACCCAGGTGGTATGAGATTGAGCTACCAGTTCAAGTGAGGGCCAGCTTGTAGGTAGGAAGTCCAAGGGGCGATTTAGTGTTTGCTTCTACCCAATGACACATTTTATAATAGGCCATTTTCCTTGCTGTCCTCTGGATTTATTTCTCGTTCACATATACCGGGAAAGNCAAGGAAGCCCTATTTTTAATGAGTAAGCCAGCTTAAATGATTTAATGTTCCTCCTCAAATGGGGACAAGGCTTTGTGACCAGCCAGTCGTTAAGATCCCTAAGGGCAAGGGCCTCAGCAGCATCTCCTGCTTCTGCTCCATCTCAAGCATCTACAATATGGTCCCTGGACATCTGGGGCCAGGGGGAAGAGTCTCCTTTTATTTTGAAGGAGAATCTTCTTTTCTGCGGATGCAAGAGTAGCGAAAGTCAAGAGCGAGAATGGGGGCAGCCGAGATGGGGTCGCCACATCGGAGGAGTGGCCAGACAGGGGGGACTCCGGAGGCGGCAAGTGGACCCGGAGAGCCAGCAGAAGCAGGGTGCGCGCGCCGGCCGGGCGCGGGAGGCTGGGGGCAGGCGGACAGAAGTGAGGTTTGGGACCTTCGCACCGACGCGGAGCAAGCCGCACCCACCCTCCCAGCAGGTGGGAGCCGGACCCACGCCCGCCGCGCTCCCCTGGGCGAACCCGCGGCGGCAGGTGCGGCGGGAGCATGCGCCCGGGCGGTCCCCCCTCCCTGCCCCCAGCGCCGCTGCCCCGTCGCCCGAGCCCCGCGTTGCCGCTCCGCCCGGGCCTGTCGCCCGGTCCGCCCGGCGGGCGGCGCGGCTCTGCTCCGGGTAAGGAGGGCGCTGCCGCGCGCGCCGCGTGCCCGAGACCGCGAGGGCGCCCGCCCGCCGCCCCCGGTGTCCCCGCCGGCCGAGGGGCGGGCGGTGGGCCTCCGGGCGGAGGGCGGCGGTTGGGGGTCGCCTCGCCTCGCGCCGCCTCTTTCTTTCTCTGTCCCGGCGGGGCGCGCGCCGGGCTCCCCGGGGAGGCGCTGCCCACTTGTCGCCCACTTCGGACGCGAGGGGGAGGACTCCCGTGGCCCTCGGGCGCTCGCCGGGCGTCGCTTCCTCCCGGGCCACCGTCCTGTGGACCGAGACCCGCACCCCGAGTCCGCCCGGCCCGGCGATCGGGGTCGTACCTGCCTGCCTGCGCGGGACTCCGCCCAGTGCGCGGCGGGATGGGCTCACCTGGACGGGGTTATCTGCTCGGTCGGTGCGGGCCTGTCCCCCGTGGGGGCGCGCTGGCAGGCTCTGTCCCCGGCTTTTGCATCCCCTTATCGAAGATGAAAGTCCGCAGAGTGTGCTTTATTCCGTATATCTTTGCAGCCTCTTAGAGGGGCGGTCTTGATCCGCCCATGGCCCGGTGTGGAAACTTACTAAAAGTACGGTGTGGTGGTTGTTGTTGAGCCCCGAGAAGACAGCCCGGTGGGGACCCGATGGGGACCCCTTCGCTGGGCCACGTCCCTGCCCACGGCTCACTCTCCCTGCAGGTTATTCGGTGTCCAGCAGGGGCACCAGGTTCGAGGTCCCAGGGTTGGAGCTTGTCTAGAGGATTCTTCAGTCCTTGATCTACAGAAGCCTGGGAGGGTCTCCTGATGGTTTCAGAAAAGGTTGAAAGGCAAACGGTGGTGGAGTTTATTCTTGATGCTTGGTAATAGAAAGATGTTGAATGTATTTAGCTGTTCACAAGATGCTAAGTTACCGCTTCTTGCACTTTCGAATCTGGAGAAAGTGGTCAGAGTAGAGATTTTTGGAGTGCACACTGGATTGAATTCTGCTGCACTCGCTTGTGTTACTGTTGAGCAGGAAGAAAGATGAGCTTAGAACTGCTAGTTACTATGATCTCAGACTGCCTGACACATCCATGGACTTGTATTGCAGGTGACCTTGGCTGTGGAATTGTTTCCACAGCACTGCTGGACAGTATTGGGGTCAAGAGAAGAATTAAACTTACTCTGACATTGCAGTGAGCTCTGGGTCTGTGCAGATGGACAGAAGGAAGGAGGGAGAAAGGGGTGCCTGCCCATAAAAAGATGATAATGGTTTAGAGCCAAAAGAAATCATCTGCAGAGCCCAGTTTTGGTGGTGTAGACATCATGCCCTCCCCGGCAGCCCCCACTCTCCCAGACTAGAAAGCGTGCGTTCGCCTTTCATGATTCAGCATAATTTCTCCTCTGCGAGGGCTTCCCTCATTCTCACAGCCAGAGTTCCTCCCTTTGACCTGCACTTTCCTGGTTCACCCACCAGTGCAGGTATAGAAAGAGGTTCTCTTTTAATAACCCTGACTTTAGCTTTTGCCATTAATTAAAAACCTGAGGTGTAGTCGACATATAACATTGTTTTATGTTCCAGATGTGCAACCCAGTGATTTGATATATGTGTGTTATGGACTAGTCGGCATAATAAGTTTAATTAACATCCATCATCTCAAATAGTTACAACTATTTTTTCTTACGACTGGGAATTTTTAAGAGCAACTTTCCCAGAAACTTTCAAGTGTGGAGTGCAGTATTATTAACTACACTGCATTGCACACTTGAAGTTGCTAGGTGGCTCAGAGGTAAAGAATCCAACTGCCAGTGCAGGAGATGCAAGAGACGGGGTTTAACCCCTGGGTCAGAAAGATCCCCTGGAGAAGGGAATGGCAACGCACTCCAATATTCTTGCCTGGGAAAATTCCATGAACAGAGGAGCCTGGTGGGCTGCAGTCCATGGGGTCGCAAAGAGTCAGACACGACTGAGTGACTGAGCATGAGTGCTCACACACACATGCACACACACACATACACACATGCACCCACACATGTGCACACACACACATGCACACACATGCACACACACATGCACACACACACCTGTTATTAACTATGGTCATCATTAATGATAGTCATCAAAAAAGGTTGTATGTATTCTTTAAGACTTAGTTCCTGTCTCTTAAGGAATACATGTATGTCCCTCAAGGGTAGGAACAGGTCCTCAGATCTCTTGATTCAGGGTGTTTTTGCTCTGAGGTCATAGCTCTTTAACGTCAATGATGCTAACCCTCTGGCAACTGGTATGGTACCTGGCGGGTGCTTCAGTGTACTCTGACCAGCTGTGTGGAGAGTGGGATCCAGGTGGGAGCAGAGGCTGGACAGGGAGGCGACATTCAGGAAGCCCCTCAGATGATGAGGAGTTGCTGCTGGAAGCCCTGGTGTTGTCATGGTGAAGGGCAGGGAGAGCCAAAGCCACCACAGGGAGGGGGAGGGCTCTGTGCAGGCAGCCCAAGCCCCCTGTTCCTTCCAGTGTGACTTAGGGTCCCTTCTTCAGAGCTGGAGGAGATTTGAAAACCACCATTAGACACGTGATGATTGCTTTGACTAATTATTTTAATGAGGAACACCGCTGCTGGGAACTGGGGACTTGACGGGAGAGCCAGGTTGGCGAGCTGGGAGCAGGGTAGCAGCCAGGTTCAGTGTTTAGAAAGCTGCGTTCACAGAGATGCTGAGATGGTGACTTTGGACAGAGGAGCTGTGATGCTGGGTCAGGAGAAAGCCGGCTGGGAAGTGTTCAGGTGTCACGGAGGAGGTGGTGACAGGAAAAAGCAGGGGAGGGAATGGTGAATTACACAGAGAGGAGGGAGCGGTTACCTCCCTGGTGGCTGAGGTTCCACCCAGTGAACGAGACCCCAAGAGAAACCAGGAGGGTCAGATGCGGGGAAAGCAGGAGGCCAGTGACAGGGGAGCCCCTGCAGAGCCAGAGGGGGAGCTCCTTGTTAGGTCAGTACGGAGCAATCATCCCAACTGTGAAGATGGATTTGCCTTGGCTAGGAGAAGGTGGTGTCGGCCGCAAGGCTCAGTGTGAGCCTTTGGTTGTGTTTTGCTTTTCTGTTAGGTGTAGACATGCTCCCCTTTCATTTGAATAGTGTTTTGTAGTTTACAGGGCGTTTCCTCCTTGTAGCATCGGTGAACATTTTTGTTGTTGTTTAGTTGCTAAGTCCGGTGTCCAGCTCTTCTGCAACTCCATGGACTGTTACCTGCCCAGCTCCTCTGTCCATGGGGTTTCCCAGGCAAGAGTACCGGAGTACCTTGTTAGGTCAGTACGGAGCAATCATCCCAACTGCGAAGATGGATTTCGCCTTGGCTAGGAGAAGGTGGTGTTGGCTGCAAGGCTCAGTGTGAGCCTTTGGTTGTGTTTTGCTTTTCTGTTAGATGTAGACATGCTCCCCTTTCATTTGAATAGTGTTTTGTAGTTTACAGGGCGTTTCCTCCTGTAGCATCGGTGAACATTTTTGTTGTTTAGTTGCTAAGTCCAGTGTCCAGCTCTTTTGCAACTCCATGGACTGTTACCTGCCCAGCTCCTCTGTCCATGGGGTTTCCCAGGCAAGAGTACCGGAGTGGGTTTTCATTTCCTTCTCCAGAGGATCTTCCTAACCCAGGGATCGAACCTGTGTCTCCTAAATTGGCAGACAGATTCTTTCAGGAAAGCCCATGGTGAACATTTTGAGGGTAGTTTATATTGTAGGAACAGGTGTCCAAGTGAAGAAAATGCTTTAGGTCCATTAAAAAAAAAACAAAAACAGTTCATGTAATTCCAAAGGACCCATGTAACGAGTATTATTATTAGTATTATTATTAATACACATATCGTTATTATATTGTAGTTAATAAAACAAAAACAATGAATTAGGATATATAGGAAGAAATAACAGAGAAAGCAATGGCAACCCACTCCAATACTCTTGCCTGGACAATCCCATGAATGGAGGAGCCTGGTAGGCTGCAGTCCATGGGGTGGGTCGCTAAGAGTTGGGCACGACTGAGTGACTTCACTTTCACTTTTCACTTTCATGCATTGGAGAAGGCAATGGCACCCCACTCTAGTATTCTTGCCTGGAGAATCCCAGGGACAGAGGAGCCTAGTGGGCTGCCGTCTATGGGGTTGCACAGAGTCGGACACGACTGAAACGACTTAACAGCAGCAGCAGCAGGAAGAACTAAAACTCTAATTACTTCACACACATAGACTTTTTTTTTGAACATTTGT
>SJYX01000606.1:179696-229524 GCA_006410675.1 Oreotragus oreotragus | reverse complement strand
ACTTTGGAAGGAATGATGCTAAAGCTGAAACTCCAGTACTTTGGCCACCTCATGCGAAGAGTTGACTCATTGGAAAAGACTCTGATGCTGGGAGGGATGGGGGGGCAGGAGAAGAAGGGGACGACCGAGGATGAAATGGCTGGATGGCATCACTGACTCGATGAACTGAGTCTGAGTGAACTCCAGGAGCTGGTGATGGACAGGGAGTCTTGGCGTGCTGTGATTTATGGGGTCGCAAAGAGGACATGACTGAGCGACTGAACTGAACTGAAGAACTAGTGAAATTCGAATTGCTATTAGAAATGTGCTATCATCTTTATGAATAGGTTGAGAAAGTCCAGTTACGCTAAAGGAAGATATGGTTATCAGCTATGAGTACCTTTTTCCTTATGGTAGAAGCTTAGAACACTGATTCAATAATTTAATAATTATTATTAGGTTTAATAATTCTTTTCAATTCTTTACATGAGAAACTATTGTTCTATAGGGTTTATAAATGTATTTTTCTCTATTAAGGGGACATCTGTTCTTTTATATAAATTTCATAATTGCCTGTGAATATTAGAAGATTCTTCTTAGAACTGTAGCAAGAAGAATGAAATACTGGAATATGTAATCATTGAAAGTTGTTTCCCTAGCATAAAAAAGTTTAAACATGAAGTGTTAAAAGATAGTATGATAAGAAAATTACCAACTGCTTAACAGGTAATCTAATGAAATACTTGCAAAAATTTTACAGAGAAAACGTTATTGGGAGAAATTAAAGTCTAAGTCCTTATAGTAGAGAATACGAAAGATCTAAAATCAATGTTCTAAGCTTCTATCATAAAAAGTTAGAAAAAGAAGGACCAAATAATCCTAAAGTAAGTAGAAGAAAAAAATTTGCAACTAATCCTACAAAAATGTTCACTGAGCAGCTGCTTGTGCAGCTATACTATTTAAATGTATATTTAAATATTGAGGCTATCTTTGTATGCACATAGTAGTCACCTCCTTCTCTCTCCTTCCAAAACAAATATAGTAGTTGTGACACCCTGAGGAAATCTGCTCCAAGTCTCCCAGTCTTCATTACTTCAGGTGTGTAAATCAGAGGAGAAACAGATAATAAAGACAAGAGAGAAGGTACTGAAGCATGACTTGTCTTTCTGTTCTATGTTTATCCTTTTTAACCTGTGTCAACTGCCATGGCATTCTTGATATATCTTTCTCCAGAATGTACCTCAAGAACATTATTACACTTCCTGTGTGTATGTACTAACACAACTGCTTAGGCTAGGTTCATATTTGCTTGTGATTTTTTTTGAAATGGTCAATCTTTTAACTTTTATGAAATATAATATAATTTATAAATAAGAAATTTGTAGTGATTTATCTATCTAGAGTCACCTGTTATCAGAAATTACAAGTTCTACATCTGAATAATAATTTGTCTGGGAAATTTTATAGATATTGTCTAATGCAATGTGACAATGCAAATAAGAGGACTTTATGCACTAAAGTTTGATTTTTAATAACCAGACACATTATTTGCTGTCCAAATCAGTTTTCCAGTCTAATAAACATTTTCCTCTCCAGCAGTCTCCAAGCTAGTTATCAGGAAGTGCCAGGACAGAGGTGATTAAGCAACTGTTTTCTCTCTATAAGGAATTAATGATTATTCACTTTTATTAAAATATTAACAGCTCATTCTTTATGCTTTGCCTCTAACTTTTCCAAGGAAGTATATACATTACTTTTGAGATAAGGACAAAGTTACTTAAAAAGAAACAAAATGATGAAAAATTAGACTCATAAGTTCAAAACTCAATTGCTTTGAGTAGTTAGGTTTCCAAAAATTCTATTTATTTCAGGAATACTTTACCAACAATAAAGACAGTGTTATTCAAAAAGTACTGGGTTATTGCTCAGTCTCGGAGAAGACAATGGCACCCAATCCAGTGCTCTTGCCTGGAAAATCCCATGGACAGAAAAGCCTGGTAGGCTGCAGTCCATGGGGTCGCTAGGAATCAGACACAACTGAGCGACTTCACTTTCACTTTTCACTTTCATGCATTGGAGAAGGAAATGGCAACCCACTCCAGTGCTCTTGCCTGGAGAATCCCAGGGACGGGGAAGCCTGGTGGGCTGCCGTCTCTGGGGTCACACAGAGTCGGACACGACTGAAGTGACTTAGCAGAAAGAGAAAGATCATAAGAGGAAACAGGAAAACTGTTCAATCACTATATCACTAGAGAAGTGCATTTAATTTTACTTAGTAAATAAATTCACTTAAATGATTTACCGTGCTGTACTGCTACATTATTAGCATCAATTCTGTGGCCTTTGTAAGCCCACCAGACAGATTCAGCATCTAGAATTTTCTTCTCTCTCTATCTTAGAATAGGCAAGCACTGAAGACTTTTCATAAAAGTTATGGCTTTAACATGTGAAAGAGAATGTTTTATAAAGGCAACAAAATATTAGCATTTAACACCAAGTCTCAGATGCTTTTAGTTTTCTGAGAGATGAATTTGAAGGAGTGGAAGAAAGTTATACTGGAAAGGCAGTTGCATTTTTTATCCTAGATAGGTAAACTGAAAGAAAAGTTAATGAAGAGCCCCACTGTGTGTGGCTGTAGGACACAGAGCTTTTGAAGTACATTGCAAACCTCATGGTTGGTGACAGGGATGAGCAAATCTTCATTTTAAAGAGTGTGGAAAGCATACATAGAATATATTGTTTTTCAGCCTCCTACATAGCTAAACGATCTATCATAGATACCACAGTGGTGGAATTATAAGGTAGTAATTAATGTCTATTATACCTTCTTACCTTATTATACCTGGCTTGCTGTGGTTCATGAGGTCGCAAAGAGTCAGACACAACTGAGCGACTGAGCTGAGCTGAACTGATACCTTCTTACAAAGGTATGTGAAAGTCAGGTTTATGTAGTTGACCCCAGAGTACACAATAGTGTACCTTACATTTTTACCCCCTCCAGTTCAGGCCAGCATATTCTAAAGGCCTTATTTTTTTCAATTGTTCACACATCCTAGCCAATGACTATGGTATCATCTCTGGTGAACTCAAATCCTCTCTTGTGAGAGTCAATCTGATCATCTTCAAACAGAATGAGAGGAAGTAGTTCTCTCCTCAGACACAGAGAGAGGAAGTCCCAGATACTTTGGATTATTTATATTTTGTAAACCTGACCTATATAACCACAGTCTTTCAGGAGCATATAATTTTGCCACAAGCAAGTTGACATAACAACCTGATTAAAACTAACTGTAAAACTTTAACTACCTATGTGCCCCAACTAGTTACATTGAATGAAACTCTTTCTGTCAAGTTTTGGGCTACTTTTCTATGATCAGTCTGAGTCTATTTCTTATAACATCATGCATTAGTGTAGTCACTCTATTTCTAACCCCTATTTGATACTTCCAACCTCTAATTCCCATCCCCCTAGTTATCTGCCTCAGTCATGGCACCAATTTAATTTTCAATTTGCTGCTCTCCCTGGGTTTCTCTGCTAAGGGAATTCATTAGAAATGTAATTTGACACTTGTTTATGGTTTTTTTTTCCCCCAATTAGTCTGATGTGGCTGACAGAGGTATTTCATCTGTAGTGGCAAATCATTTGGAAAGTTATTAAGCATCCTAAACAGACTTTTTTTTTTTTGAATAGTAAAGCCATGTTCCATTGGCAGGAAATCCTAATCAAACTTTCAATACCTGTTAGATAAGGTCCTGAGAATGTGTGTCTGATTTCTAGGTAGTGGGTTGATATTCCTGTGTTCATTTAATTCCATTTCATTTTTTCCTCATGGAACATTATAGGGTTGTTGTTGTTCTGGCAATTTTTGGGTGAAAAAAATCAGAGACACTGCACAAATTTTCCTTGAAAAGAACTAGATAATTTATAGAGATAAATTATGTCTGTGACAATCAAATACATTAAAATGAGTTTAGTTCAACTTCTAAGTTGTGAGTCTTAGCTAATGGAGATGACTGCAATTTGCAGAGCAATGAATACTTTTGTAGTAAAGAGAGCAGATTTGTAAAAAGTTCCATTTAAGGATTTATCTATAGCAGACTAAATGCAGAGTAAAAGCTTGAGAATTGCTGATTTTCAAGACTGTGATGTTAACTTAATAATGACAGGATCTGAGCCCTAATTTATAGATGTGTGAATTCTGCCTTCAACAAAGTAAACAAGTAGAGTAGCTTGAGCAGAGGAAAAATTGTGAAATATATACTTTGATTGAATATTATTCATGACATCTGTAAAACAATATCTTTTAAGTGTAATTTTATTTATATTATTCATGATCTATGTAGAACAATTTATTTTATGTGTAATTTTATCATTAGGCACTGTCCTCACAGCTAAAGCCATGGTTCTCAAGCTTTACTTTGCAACACATCACCTGAAAGCCTTGTTGAACTATATGGAGTAGCAGTTCTCAGGTGGCAGATAATTTAAATTCCTAACAAGTACTTTTATTATTTTTTTGCATGAGTTATATTGTGCACAACTCTTGGCTACTGCTGCTGCTGCTAAGTCGCTTCAGTCGTGTCTGATTCTGTGCAACCCCATAGATGGCAGCCCACCAGGCTCCACCGTCTCCGGGATTCTCCAGATAAGAACACTGGAGTGGGTTGCCATTTCCTTCTCCAGTGCATGAAAGTGAAAAGGGAAAGTGAAGTTGCTCAGTCATGTCCAACTCTTCGCGACCCCATGGACTGCAGCTCACCAGGCTCCTGCATCCATGGGATTTTCCAGGCAAGAGTACTGGAGTGGGGTGCCATCGCCTTCTCTGACACAACTCTTCTAGTCCTATATTATTCCAATCTCCAACTTTTGAGAATGTTTGCTAGGATTTCTCAGTCATATGGCAAATTCATAAAATAACATTTATTCATTTAACAAGTATTGTTTGTTTGGTTTCCTAACATGTACCGAACATCATTTAGGCACTAAGGTATGTTCTGGGAAAGACAAAGTATCTACATTCCCTGATTATCATGTATGGATGTGAGAGCTGGACTGTGAAGAAGGCTGAGAGCTGAAGAACTGATGCTTTAGAACTGTGGTGTTGGAGAAGACTCTTAAGAGTCCCTTGGACTGCAAGGAGATCTAACCAGTCCATTCTGAAGGAGATCAGCCCTGGGATTTCTTTGGAAGGAATGATGCTAAAGCTGAAACTCCAATACTTTGGCCACCTCATGCACAGAGTTGACTCATTGGAAAAACTCTGATGCTGGGAGGGATTGGGGGCAGGAGGAGAAGGGGATAACAGAGGATGAGATGGCATCACTGACTCGATGGAAGTGAGTCTGAGTGAACTCCGGGAGTTGGTGATGGACAGGGAGTGCTGTGATTCATGGGGTCGCAAAGAGTTGGACATGACTGAGCGACTGAACTGAATGGTAAACAAGAAACAAACAAGGGAGTAAACAAAAAAATTTAAGTACAGAGTGTGTTGAAACAGGGTGATGGAAATCAGGGAGATGCAGTGATGGGTATGGAATGTGGTATTTTAGAAGGTGATATTTTAAACTAACACTGAACTATAGAACACAACTTCTTGTTTGGAATTTTAAAAAACACACAAAAAAGTTCTGGTTAGTCTTCTATTGGAAACATATCTATTTAAAATTCTCTAAATTTCTCAATTGTTCAGTCTTTACACTTTCCTCTTTATCCTTTCCAAATGCCTTGCTGTTGCATTTTGTTAAGAATAAAAGACCTCCTCAGATACACAATCTTATTGGAAGTCCTCTGTACATTTTTCATTTGTATCTGCTACATGGAAAAGGTTTTTATCTTTGCTTATTGAGCTCTGCTTTCCTCCCATTAGAGTGGGAGGAATAAGCTACCTTCCTTTCCATAGCTCAGCCAGCCACTGATCTTCCTGCCTCTTAAAATACTACACCTCAAGTTTCTCTCTGAATTGTTTCCTTTTCATTCTCTCTTGTTTAGAAACACACTTAATCTCCTGTATCTTCTTATCTACCCATCATCTTGATCCATCTTTCCCTTGAACTTGCCACATTTAGTTACCATTTTATCACTCTTTTCCCTAAAACATTTGGAAAATGAAGGAATGGAAAGTGAAAATTTGCGAGTCAAGAAGACCAGTGTTTAGAATGCTACTTCTGGGACATGCTGCTGCTAACTTGCTTCAGTCGTGTCCGACTCTGTGCGACCCCATAGACGGCAGCCCACCAGGCTCTGCTGTCCCTGGGGTTCTCCAGACAAGAACACTGGAGTGGGTTGCCATTTCCTTCTCCAGTGCATGAAAGTGAAAAGTGAAAGTGAAGTCGCTCAGTCGTGCCTGACTCTTAGTGACCCCATGAGCTGCAGCCTACCAGGCTCCTCTATCCATGGGATTTTCCAGGCAAGAATATTGGAGTGGGTTGCCATGCGCTGTAGCAATTAAGGTAAGTTTCTAGATTAAATTTCCTAAAACACAGAAATGATTATATTTATATTACTTTAAAATACTATCACACCATTTACTATAGTAAATGTCCAGTGCCCTTAGTTTCAACCTTCACTCTCTGATATCTATTTTTTTTTTCTATTTTACATCTTTTTTTTTCCTCATTCTCAAAAACTGTGATGATCAACTCACTATTCACTTCTATTTTATATTCTTATATTTCTCTGTCTTAGTTTATACTCAATTATTCTTTATCCCAAGAATGTCTTTCCCATTAAATTCTAGTAGAACAAATTCTATCCACAGTTTGTTGCAAGCAGAGCATCAACTTTTCCCTAAATTCCATTTCAGTCTTTCATCTGAAATTATGTACCCTTACACGTTTTGATACTGGTAGTACTTATTTTGTAACTCCTTTTTGACTATCACCTTCTACCTTTCACATATTTGTGTGGTTATTATAGTTGACCAACATGAGTGTAGATTTCTAGAGGAAAGAGTAACTAATTCATCATTATAATCTTCCAAATACTTAGTACCATGCCTATCATCTTCAAAGTGTAGGCCCTGGACTAATAGCATCAGCATCACTTAGTCCTGGTTAGAAAGGCACTGTGGAGAAGGCAATAGCACCCCACTCCAGTACTGTTGCCTGGAAAATCCCATGGACGCAGGAGCCTGGTGGGCTGCAGTCCACAGGGTCGCTAAGAGTTGGACATGACTGAGCGACGTTACTTTAACTTTTTACTTTCATGCATTGGAGAAGGAAATGGCAACTCACTCCATGTTCTTGCCTGGAGAATCCTAGGGACAGGGGAGCCTAGTGGGCTGCCGTCTATGGGGTTGCACAGAGTCGGACAGGACAAGCGGCTTAGCAGCAGAAAGGCAGAGTCAGAAACTCTGGAGGTGGGGCCTAAAACTTGCATTTTAACAAGCTGTCCCGCTGATTCCGATACTGGCAAAATTTGGGACCCAGGCTTGTACACATTCAGCAAATACTTGTTGAATGGACGAATGGGTAAACAAAAGAATAAATATAGTCGATTTTTAAATAAAATATATGACTGTTATATAATTATTTCTGCTGGGAAAATGCATACTGTTGAGATTTGGACATTAAATTATGAAACATCTTTTGAGTTTAGAACAAATCTGATGTGCTATACTTCTTAGCAATTTTTTGTTTTAATGCTGCTTTCCTCAATTCTTTCTCTTAATTCATACGTTACTTATACACCTGAATGTGTGACTGCTGAAACTTTTGCAAATGTTTACAAGTAAGTCACTGATTTTAATTTGCTGGTGAGATAAAGATATCCATAATAGTCTCTTGAATTTTTTCAATAAAACAGCATTGTATAGTGCTTTGTGAAGTGACTGTGCATATGACTCATGTAAGGATCTTGTTAAAATGAAAGTTTGATTCAGCGCAGATCCAGGATGGTGTCTGAGACTTACTTGTAAGTCTCATCCTGCTTCTTGGTTCAGGGACCATCTTCTGTGGAGAATCGTAACAGTGTCATGTGGTTTCCAATCTAACATGCCAATTAAAATCACTCTGTAGATGAGGAAGGGGCTTGAGGTTTGGGGCAGATTATTTATTCCCTGGGAACCTCACTTTCTTCATCTGTGAACTAGAAATAACCTCTAGTATGACGTCTGACACACAGTAGGTACTCAATAAAAAGCAAATATTATTCTTCAAATAAAAATAATGACAAAGTTTAAAAGGAGTATCAAAATATTATGGGTCCATCTGGTAGTCTACAGATTGGTATGCAACTGGTACACTCTGTTCCCGATGTGCTCACTCTGGAATGTAAGGGCAATAAAATTGATTTCTGCTGTCAAGTTTTATAGCTTCTGCAATTTCAGCTTGAGTATCTGCCATTGACCTGCAGCAGCTGAAATCACAGGTGCAACTTCCTGAAACCTGAGCCCTTCTTCTGGCACTTCCCTAGTCATCAGTTATTCTTGACAAAGAAAGCTGCAACCCATTGAAAGAAAACATTTGATTTTTTTTATTGTATATGTAAAAATATCTTTTATTTTATTTTTATTTATTTCTTTTCATACTGAGATTTATCTTGTTGCATATTAATGTCAGTAACTGAGATTTAAGCAAGTCTATTGCTAAATTTTTCATTAATATCAGGCATTCGTTGAATTCGGTGAATTTGGTGTACTTATACATACCAGTTAGCATACTATTGAAAAACAAGTTATATAAATTATGTAGCTTATTAAGGCAGACTTTCTTTTCAGTTTGTAAAACCAAAAGCAATAAATCCAATAGACTATTTTATTGTTCACTGCAGGAGAGTTACCACTCAAAAAGACAAATTTCTGAGTGACTGTCAAATTAGATCATATGCTAAGGAGCTCTTTTGGAACTTCTTTTGGGAATTGTGGATACTTAAATATAACAGATAAATACTCGTTTTAAACTACAGTGATTCATCAGAAAAAAATATGCTTCAGATCCAAGAGAAGTAGATTTATCCCCAAAGACTACTTTGAAAGACATTGTATTAAATATTTAAGGAAAGATGCATCATCTAATGTCATTATATTCCTTTATGAAAATTGGGAAAGAACAGAAAAGCAAATACAGATCTCTGGATTTGGGGTGGGAGTAAGATTTAAAAACATGTTTAAAAAGATTTTTCCACTTGATACTTACAGTACAAAATTTACCAATTATTGTGGAATACCTTGGCTGTGTTGAATTTTCCATATTTTTATTGTGAGATTTAAGTTTTTAATTAAAATATTATCAGTAATTAAATCCTGGTGTTAGGTTTAATTAAAACATGTTCTGATAAGCATTTGGCTGAAGTTCAGCAACATTTCATAACAGTCAATAACTACCATATCTAGATTAAATAGAGTTAATTTATCACATTAATGGTAGATGAATTATCACCTTCAGATGATAGGGCAGCAGATAATAGTTTTCAGATAGTAGGACAATTGGTCACATTAAAAAAAAATAGAGCACTTTTCAACCTTTTGCATAACTTACTGAAATGAAAACAGGAATATCAAGTAAGATAATTTTATTTTCACTTTTAATGGTTTCACTTGACTTTAGGGTCATGAGGATTAAAACAGGAGTTCGAAGTTTTTCTTTCATCACTGCCTCTCTTTTACACTGTGTCACTCATATTGAGAATATTTTTATTCTTTAGTTTTCCTATCTTCTAAACATGTTTTTAAATTAATTCTTAAGCTTTTCTGAAAGGGAATACATTGAAAAAAATTAAGTTTTGAATGCCAATTATGTTACTTGATTTTTACCTGTAAAAAAATTTATTCCATATTATTTCCTCACTTTAAAAATTCTCTTTCTCTCTCACCCAATCTATCTCTCTCTCCTCAATTGGATTTCTCTGTCATATACTTCCTATTTAGTTGAAGTGTGACCAGTTTAAGGGAAAGAGTATTTGGCCTCGATGTGAAACAAATTTTAGTAGTATCACAGAGTCCACTGTCAATTTATGGGACAGTATTTGAAACACTGGGACTTCTTTTAGCTCTCTACCACCCATGAGTGAGCCCACCAGCATTTAATGGGGCAAATTTAGCTTAGCCCAGCTAGGTTCTGCACCTACATTCTCCTGAAGCTTCAAGCCCATGCTCTTGACTATGAATGTTGCTGTCAGAGACAGAGGTGGGTTCAGAAACTTGTAGAATTTTGAAGGCCTCTTTTAAAGAAAAAGAATACAATTTATTTTTCCAAAAATATTACAGAAAGCATTTGACTATGGGAACATACTACTAGGGCCTCTTATAAGGGACTGATGCTAAGGAGCTTTTTGCAGGAAGTGGGTAGGACATATAAAAATTCCCGATTCCATAGAAAAAATAATTCCTGATTCAGAGAGAAAAACCCAAATGTTTCCTGATGGTCGTGGTTAGCCAGCCTGATTCCATAAATGTATTTTATGGATAGATATTTACTTATTCATCCGTTAGTTCAATGTTCTGTCAATGAGCAGGCAAATGCCTCTCTAATATTAGGTTGAATTATTTTGCAATTTTCCCAAGCAGTTGCAATAGTCCCCTTTGAAAATGCTCAGCAAAGGCCAGTACGAAGGCATATGACCAGTTGGTTTTGCTTTTCCTTTTTTCTTATTTCATATAACCACATTTATTAGTTCTCAAAATATACTTTCAGTGGTATTAAGACAAGCTAAGAGGTTTAAAGTGAGGGCAGAAGAATATCTACATTCCAACTCTGAGTTTACCAAGATGCTGTCGCATTGGATTAGAGGATCACTTTATATGGGTACATCTTAACTATTTACATCTGCAGTGATTTTATTTCCAAATAAGGTCACATTTGAGGGTACTGGAGCTTAAGCTTCAAGATATAGATTGGGGAAGGGGGGGCATAACCCAAACTATAAAAGTAAGACATGCTTTTTGTAAGCTTTACTTATTTAATGCTTTTCACTTAAGCACACTGACGATTTTGTAGATCTAATGAAAAGATGATTTAGATGGTCTATTCATAGACTAGATGGTTTAAACAATAGAAGTTAATTGTCTCACCATTCTGGGGGTTGGAGGTCTAGGATCAAGGTGCTGGCAAGACTGGTTTCCTCTGAGGCATCCCTGCTGGACTTATAGATAGGCCCTCCAGCTGCTTGTCCTCCCTTGTGGGCCTTCTGTGTGCACAAATCCCGGTACATCCTTCACTTCCAAGGACACCAGTCATATTGGGTCAGAGCCGCTCCTACGGTCTCATTTAACCTAATTACCTCTTTAAACGTTCTATCAATGAATAAAATTACATTCTAAGGCACCGAGTGTTAGGACTTCTGGGGGCACAAAATTGAGACCATAACAGATGGCCTACCACGTTCTTATTAAAACCTGCTCCTTGCCAGTGAAAATTTAATTTGGGTGTTATTTCAGTTAATATTCCACTATGTCAATTGTATTAGTTACACTAGGCATAAAACAGTCTTCTTGAGTACTTTTAGTGTACAAAGTTTACTGATTAATATCAGACATACAAAGATGAGACACATGATAAGCTTTGACCTTAAAGAGTTTTCTAATGAAGTTAGAAGGAAAAAGGGAAAAGAAAACTGAATGAGATTGTTGAGTGAATAGGTTTTTTTTTTTTCCCTAATGGGGTAGGAAGGACATTGCTACTGACAGTGGTTAAGATAGATGTTAGGGTTGGAAACACAGAAAACTTTAAGGAAAAGGTAACTTATAAGTGAATCTTGAAGGATATGTGGGGTTTAAATAGGTAAAAATCATGTCTCAATGAAGCCAAATATATAAATACCCTCAGTATGAAAAACAAAGCTAAAATTCTGTCTGTGATGACAACAGTCCATGAAATAACTGTAAATATTTCAATAAAAAGTCTATATAGTTGCTTATTTGTGTATCATTATGTGAAAATTGAGATCTGTTGGATCGATTAATCATAATGGAAATCAGTCCCGAATATTCATTGAAAGGACTGATGCTGAAGCTGAAACTCCAATACTTTGGCCACCTGATGTGAAGAGCTGATACACTGGAAAAGACCCTGATGCTGGGAAAGATTGAATGCGGGAGGAGAAGGGAATGACAGAGGATGAGATGGCTGGTTGGCATCACTGCCTCAATGGACATGAGTTTGAACAAGTTCTGGGAGCTGGTTATGGACAGGGAAGCCTGGTGTGCTGCAATCCATGGGGTCCCAAAGAGTCGGACACGACTGAGCAACTGAACTGAACTGGACCAATAATAACACCAAATGTTTATTGAAAAAAATTACAGTTTCTAACACTGTTCTGAGCACTTTATAGTTTTAACATAGTTAGCTTTTACAATTATTTTATCAAGTAGTAGTTATGATTATCCCCATTTTGCAGAATGTATGCACACACACACACAGAGACACACAGTTTCTTCTGTGTCACAGTGAACACCTTTCTGTATATACAGTAGTGTTTGTAGCTTAACAGGTTGGATAAATAATTTTTAACTGATTTATGAAGAAAATAAATGGTTGTCTCTGGACTGCAACCAAGATATTTACACTGCTATTTTGTCATAGATTTAAGTATGATCACAATAACTTTTCTTTTCTTTGGATCTTTATTTATCTTTTCTTAAGTAGGAAACATTATAATGTGATGTTAATACTAATTGAATGTGCCAGGCACTGTCTGAAAGACCAATGGGCTAGGCTGTGAGCTAAGCATTCCACAGATCTTATTTAATCCTAAGAATAATCTATGATGTAGATATTATCTTCATTTTACAAAACTAAAGCTTTAAACACCATGCATACTACTTACACTATCAAAACCTCCACTGAGTACCCACTTTCCCCATGAAACTAAATTCTTTCTTTTTTATGCTTTCATAATCCTTTGATCACAATATTTAAAACCAGATTCACATTTCACTTGTCATTTATGGAAGGCCTTGACATATGTAATTCCCCAGCAACATTTGGGAATAATCAAGAAGAATATTGGATCAAAAATTATGCCCTGCTCTTTATTAAAATGTTTGTATTTTAACTATTTTGCTTAGATATCTGGGTAACAATGTAGTACCAGAGAAGGGCAAATAAAAGGAACTGGAGTGGAAAAGTTGCAATATGCTTATAGATAAATGATAAAGGATCTTTAGATTAAAATGAGAATGATGAAAGCTTTATTAAAAACAAAACAAATATCCTCTAAGAAGAATAAATCTAATCTCTAAAGAGTAGAATGAATATGTCTTTCAAAGTTAAGCCAACTAAAATGGAAACACTAATTTGTGGAATAGGTTAATTAGTTTCTGGTTTTCCTAAATAATGAAATAAGGAGAAATAATAAATAGAATTTAAAAGAATACCAGCACTGTTTATAATAGCCAGGACATGGAAACAACCTAGATGTCCATCAGCAGATGAATGGATAAGAAAGCTGTGGTACATATACACAATGGAGTATTACTCAGCCATTAAAAAGAATACATTTGAATCAGTTCTAATAAGATGGATGAAACTGGAACCGATTCTACAGAGTGAGGTAAGCCAGAAAGAAANATGGGTTGAGAACATACCCTGGAGAAGGGAACGGCAACCCACTCCAGTATTCTTGCCTGGAAAATTCCATGGACAGAGGAGCCTGGCAGGCTACAGTTCATGGAGTAGCAAAGAGTGTCACACAACTGAGCGGCTAACACTTTCACTTTCATGTATGTATTCTTCTTAGATTCTTGTCCATTACAGGTTATTACAAGATATTGACCATAGTTTCCTATGGTATACAGTTGGTCCTTGTTTATTTTATATATAGTCTGTCTCTTATACACATCTAAAAGAACAAATATTGCTTTCAAAGAAAAAAATTATACTCTAGACATAGATATATCTAATTATCACTAATTAATATGAAATCAGATCTGTATGACAATATCTATGTTTTTATAAAGAAATTATATCTATTATTTTTCTAAAAATACTGAAAGAATTAGAACATGTTTACTCTGGTAGTGTTATTTTAATTGTTTATTTTTGACATCTTTTAAATGTATTCCTGCTGTTCTTCAGAATATTATTTTTCACTCATATAGTATGATATTCTTTATTATTCTTAAATATTTTGTTTAGCATATCATAACTTAACTATTTAAATGTTTAAACACAATAAATTTTACTTTAATCTTTTTAATGATCACTTTAAATTTTTTTCATCTTTCTCCAAAACTAGTTAATAGTTTAGTATTCTAACTTTTCCTCAGCAACATAATTCTTAATTCCATAGTCATTTGTTGAAGTTCTAATTTTAGCAAGTTTTCATTAGATTGTTACTGTAGTTGTCATCAGAAAGACTTCCGTTCGCATTTTATTTGTCTTTTCTTTCTCTACAGTTTTGAATATTTTTAGCCTCTCTCTTCAGTATTCTTTGCAGAATGCCGTTGGGCTCCTTTTCTGTTTTATTTTGTAATATTCAAATATGTTTGTGGGAGCAGGATATAGTTGATACATGTTTGGTAAGTACATTTTAACTTTTGGAAATGTTAGAATTTGTCTCATTAGAGTCATGTAGCAGCATATTTAGTTTAAAATATGCTATATTTACACTCTGAAGTGCAGACTACATACAAATTTGAAGATTAAATGGTTATTTAGAATGAAATATAAATATTATAAGCATGTCCTGGATAGAATTATTTTAATGTTCTATACTTAATATTTACTCATGGTACTTATTTTCTAGCCCATTGATTATTTTAACTGTTGTCACAAGTCACCTTCTATTAGGAATTATTTGGTTACTGTAACTGTGTACTATTTCCCCCAGTGGGTGTCAACTTTCTTGAGAATAGGTATGTTTATATGTCTTTTTATTCTCCACAGGGCATAGTAAAGAACTTGCAAATAGTAGGTGTTAATAACTATCAATTATTTGACTACCTTTCTGTGAAGGCCATGTTCATTGTATTGATGGACATTGCTAAACAATTGGTTGTTCCCTAGCTATCTAGACAAGGAAGACCTTCTATGTTCTTTTTTCATATGACTGGCCTCCCTGGATTTTTTCTTTGATGGGAGTGAATTAGAAGGCACGGAAAAGCAGTCAGTCTGACTTTGAGGCCAACCTATAGCCACTCTGATGAGGCAGAGAGCAAAATAAAACCTGTCCAGCCTCTTTCCTCACAGTCTGCCAACTACTCACTTCACAGTAATAACATATTGGGAAAATGAAAAACATATTTTTTGCTTGTGGACATTGAATGACAAACTATGACATGTCTGTGTGAAGAAGATGCCACCTCTGCATCAATAGTTTTGCAACTGTTAGCTTGTAAGTTACATCCCCAATTTATCTGGCTTTCTTATAATAAAGGGTAGAGGCTGTGGTGGTGGCTGTGTAGTCACTAAGAGATGTCTGATTCTTGCGACTCCATGTACTGTAGCCTGCCAGGCTCCTCTGTCCATGGGATTTCCCAGGCAAGACTACTGGAGGAGTAGGCTGTTTAAAAAAAAAAATACCATAAAAACTCAGTGAGCTTCTAGCATCCAAAACAATACATGACTCATCCTATGCCCTGCCAAGTCCTCAATGTATGGCATATCTCCATCAATAAGGTAGTCTTTTGTGTATTATACAATGCTCTCAAGTGATTACTTCCTTTCCTGTTTAATTTTTTGAGAGTCAAGGTTTGAAAGAATTCAATCAATTATTACTTCATGCAGAAATCCTCCTTTTAATTACAGTTACTCCTGGAAAAGATAGCATGGTAAACTCATAACGTCAAACATACTGAAATAGAGGGAGAGAAAACAAAAATGTAAGGAGCAAAATTCAAACACCGTTTACAGAATTTTGCTTCAAGGCCAGACCCATTCAGAGTAAAAGAAATCCTTCTGCTCATACACAACTGAGAGTTGTTTTTCACTTCCAGCTTTCATCCTTGCTCTTTGCATTGTTTGAATGCTTCCCCAGCCATTCCAACCTCATGTATCAAGTTAATTTCTACATATCCGTCAGCTCGCAGCCAGAACAGTACTTCCTGAGCCCCAGCCTTCCTCACCTTAGGCCTTCTGTTATTCTTTTTCATTGTGCTCTGTAACTTTCCACTGTCTTTGTGCATTCTGTAAAAATTTGAGGTCAGGATCATGTCTGTCTTGACCATTATGGTAATTCCTGCTCTGGCACAGTAACTGACAAAGCAGGGATAACGCTAGGAAGGTTATAATGATCTGGCATTGAATTCTATTTATTCTCGTGAAACCAGGTCAATCCACCCATATAATCACATTGCCAATCACAATTGGCACAATTTCAGATTTTAGACTAACTCTCTTGAACTTACTGTTGCTCATTTTCCCCAAGAGATATCAGGGTCATTACTTTATTCACTTCACTCTCTTCAAATGATTACTTCCTTTCCTGTTTTAATTTTTTGAGAGTCTGGGTTTGAAAGAATTCAATCAATTGTTGCTTGTCACAGGTTTCTAGTTTTTCTCTGTATGATGATGGTATAGGATGTATAGATTCTCACAGAGGATATTATAATGATGCCCAAGCAAAATCTGATTCACTAGAGTAAAAACTTGCTAACCCCCACATTGCAAGTAAACATCAAAGTGGTTTTCCTAATGTTGGGCATGTACTTGAAAGTGAAAATGTTAGTCACTCAGCTGTGTTCAACTCTTTGCCACCCCATGGTCTGTAGCCTGCCAGGCTCTTCTGTCTATGGAATTCTCCAGGCCAGAATACCAGAGTGCTTGCCATCTCCAGGGGATCTTCCTGACCCAGGGATTAAACCCAGGTCTCTTGCATTATGGACAGACTCTTTACCCTTTGAACCACCAGGAAAGTTCTGAGCAGGTACACAAACAAATCTTTTTGTTTTGGACACAGTTTCCAGAAAGGTGCAGATGGATTGAATATGTACCCTGTCTTCGTTGCAGCATTTCTGTATGAATTAAAAAAAAAAAAGGCACAAGAAGTTTAAGATAGCTGCAGGATACAACAGGTTGCTGTATTTTCTTTGAGATGTTCTCGCCTTCCCTACCATAGCCTCAGGGAAGGCAGCCAGCCAGATTTTTTGTGCATTTACTGATAAATATATGGATTCTTAACCTACATCATTAAACACTTCAACCTACTTCAGGATTCAGATTCAAAGATGTATGATGAGAAAACAAAGATGACAAAAAAGAAATGAATATCATCTACCATCAGCGAATATAGTCTGCTGTGATTGATCCTTTAGTTATTTAAGGCAAGATTTCTAATGATCTGAATAAAATTATCTCATATGTTATGTTACTTAAACCACTGTCTTCTTTTTGGTTTTTTTTTTTTTTAATGAGACATCTTATGACTAGATTCATGCAGAATATGAAACAAAAGTTACAACAAAACCTATAGCTTCAGTACCTGAACCAAATATTAAATTTTCAAAGAGGGAAATACTGCTCACAGAGAAATCTAATTTGAGGGCAGGTTGTTGGAGCACTGCTGTCACAATTGTCTGCTCACTACTGTCCATGGAGTCACTTCTACTAAAAATAACTATCTGTTCATGGAGATACAACATCCAAACAGGTTATAGACACTTATGTGATGTGGACAGATTTTAGAATTATTTATCTTGACTCTTTTTAGCCCCAAATACTGCTGAGCTACTTACACTGTGATAGATATTATGTCTGGATATTTAAGACAAGAGTATTCTAAATTAGATGTCTTTCACATCCTTTTTTAATTATCTAAAAGTATAATCAATCTTCTGAAAATGTTACAGCTAGGCCCCACAATAAAGTAACATTTCTGAGGTAGGCAAGATAGATTATTTGATTAATGTTCTGTTTTCCTTGGGTATGTGCATGCATGCTCAGTTACACAGCTGTGTCAACTCTTTGTGATCCCATGGACTGTAGCCCACCAGTCCTCTCTGTCCATGGCATTTCCCAGCCAGGAATGCTGGAGTGGGTGCCATTTCCTCCTCCGGGAGCTCTTCCCCACCCAGATAGTGAATCTGTGTCTGCTGTGTCTCCTGTATTGGCAGGTGAATTCTTTACCACTGAGCCACCTGGGAAGCCCTTTATTTGGATATAGCAATATTTAAATATAACAAATAGCCTGTCATATTTTCAAATGTGTGTGTGTATAGTTTGTATTTTCCTATTTAATTGTAACTTTATGATGTTATATGATGTTTCCTTATATGATGTCTGAGTCTTTTTTGAGCATGACAGAATATCAATAAGAATTTAATTACATCTTTGCAAGTGGTGCCAGTTGGCTCAAACCATCAGATGTTCAGTTTGCTTCATGACAGTAGAAAAACAAAAGATACATGGTAATAATAGGTCAAAAATTCCATCCTATACACGTTTTTGTCATTTTCTCAGGGCCTACAGACTGGCATATGACTTCCCAGTTCCTAATGTCATGTTCAATCTTTAAACACTTGAGGCTCAACATCTCGGTTCTCCAGCCTCTATCATGTTTTACTGACAATCAAAAGACAAATCAACACAAATTTTAACTTTTGGTGTCAAGTGACAAGATACACCTAGGGATATGGTGGACACAATAGGAAAAAAACAGAAGTTTGCACAATTTCTTTCAATAGAAAGTCCAAACTAATTTTACCTACGGCTAGAAATTGAGGGGATCCTTTTTTAACATGGATCTTATCACTAGGAGGCAGGATCTTGTATTAATGAAAACTGGTTTCTTTGCCATTTCAAGACAGTTAAAGCCAATTTCATAAGGAGTGTATTTTGTATATGGGACAATCAATCTCTAAGTGCAGAGAAAAGATTAGATCTTAGATTAGTTTCAAGTACATAACTTAGATTTTTCTAGTTAGGATAAAATACATAAGTGAATTTTTTGTTAAGCTATTTGAAGTTTAGTTTTAAAACTCCCTCTTTGCTAAGATTGTTTTATTTATTGTTTGGTGCTAAATAATTATTTAAAAGGAATTCAAAGTGAGAGCAATGCTTCTCTTCTAGTCATAGTGTAGTTACTCTTAGCATCTACCTACCACACATATGAATTATACCCAAGAAAGAAAGAGTACGACAAGGGAGCTTTCAGACTTGATTTATTTCTTCATGGAACTTATCATTAGCAAATAATCTCTCACATCCACACATGAACATGCAACACTGTGCTAAATGCTGTGAAGGAAAAGTAGATGGTGCTATCAGAACATATCATAGAGAAAGCTTTTCTAATCTGGCCAGGGATAGCTAGGATAAATGATATTTTAACTCAATAAAAAGTGATATTTAAATAAGACTCTGGAGAATGTGGCAAAAGCTGGGAAGAATTTTCATGTGGTGGGTACACTGAACAGAGCTTTAGCAGAAATGAAAAACAAAGACGGGTGTGGATCACTGAGATGGTCTGGGAAGCCAATGAGTGGCCAGATAGATCCTGGAGAGCCCAGGAGGCCATGTTAACTATTGGAGACTTTGCCTATAGCTGTGGTTGCCAGTGAATAGGAGAGTTAAATGACAAATATGCACCCTTAAAAAGAAAATACCTTACTTGGAAAAACAGTTGATAAAAATCTATGCTTACTCTTCTTTTTATTTTTACTTTTAAACTTATTTATTTGAAGCATAATTGCTTTATAGAATTGTATTAGTTTCTGACAAACATCAATTAAAAAAATTGTGTAATTAATTTACATTGATTCAGGTGTACAGCAAAGTGATTCAGTTATATATATAAATATAAATATATATGGCTTCCCTGGTGACTCAGATGGTAAAGAACCTGCCTGCAATGCAGGAGACCTGGGTCCAATCCATGGGTTGAGAACATACCCTGGAGAAGGGAACGGCAACCCACTCCAGTATTCTTGCCTGGAAAATTCCATGGACAGAGGAGCCTGGCAGGCTACAGTTCATGGAGTAGCAAAGAGTGTCACACAACTGAGCGGCTAACACTTTCACTTTCATGTATGTATTCTTCTTAGATTCTTGTCCATTACAGGTTATTACAAGATATTGACCATAGTTTCCTATGGTATACAGTTGGTCCTTGTTTATTTTATATATAGTAGTGTGTATTTGTTAATCCCAAATTCCCAATTTATCCCTCCTCCCGTTTACAATTTGGTAATCATAACTTTGTTTTCTACATCTATGTGACTATAATTCAGCCTTCTATGTGATTGATTTTATGCAAAAGCTGTTAAAAACTTGATTACTGGTACCTACAATCTCAGAGAGGCCAGGATCCTATTGGGCTGTGGAGAGTGATAAATTGAATCCTGAAAGCTCATGGGCCATTTGTTCGCAAACCAAACAAGTTGCAAAGATTGTGGTTATTTTTACCCCTAATCTGGCACTATTGTGATATTAAAATCAAAGGCTGGTTGTGAATAGCTGAAAATTCCATAAACAAAGTTAAAAGGCAGATAACAGACCATGCTTTCAGACTTGATTTATTTCTTCATGGAACTTATCATTAGCAAATAATCTCTCACATCCACACATGAACATGCAACACTGTGCTAAATGCTGTGAAGGAAAAGTAGATGGTGCTATCAGAACATATCATAGAGAAAGCTTTTCTAATCTGGCCAGGGATAGCTAGGATAAATGATATTTTAACTCAATAAAAAGTGATATTTAAATAAGACTCTGGAGAATGTGGCAAAAGCTGGGAAGAATTTTCATGTGGTGGGTACACTGAACAGAGCTTTAGCAGAAATGAAAAACAAAGACGGGTGTGGATCACTGAGATGGTCTGGGAAGCCAATGAGTGGCCAGATAGATCCTGGAGAGCCCAGGAGGCCATGTTAACTATTGGAGACTTTGCCTATAGCTGTGGTTGCCAGTGAATAGGAGAGTTAAATGACAAATATGCACCCTTAAAAAGAAAATACCTTACTTGGAAAAACAGTTGATAAAAATCTATGCTTACTCTTCTTTTTATTTTTACTTTTAAACTTATTTATTTGAAGCATAATTGCTTTATAGAATTGTATTAGTTTCTGACAAACATCAATTTAAAAAATTGTGTAATTAATTTACATTGATTCAGGTGTACAGCAAAGTGATTCAGTTATATATATAAATATAAATATATATGGCTTCCCTGGTGACTCAGATGGTAAAGAACCTGCCTGCAATGCAGGAGACCTGGGTCCAATCCCTGGGTTGAGAACATACCCTGGAGAAGGGAACGGCAACCCACTCCAGTATTCTTGCCTGGAAAATTCCATGGACAGAGGAGCCTGGCAGGCTACAGTTCATGGAGTAGCAAAGAGTGTCACACAACTGAGCGGCTAACACTTTCACTTTCATGTATGTATTCTTCTTAGATTCTTGTCCATTACAGGTTATTACAAGATATTGACCATAGTTTCCTATGGTATACAGTTGGTCCTTGTTTATTTTATATATAGTAGTGTGTATTTGTTAATCCCAAATTCCCAATTTATCCCTCCTCCCGTTTACAATTTGGTAATCATAACTTTGTTTTCTACATCTATGTGACTATAATTCAGCCTTCTATGTGATTGATTTTATGCAAAAGCTGTTAAAAACTTGATTACTGGTACCTACAATCTCAGAGAGGCCAGGATCCTATTGGGCTGTGGAGAGTGATAAATTGAATCCTGAAAGCTCATGGGCCATTTGTTCGCAAACCAAACAAGTTGCAAAGATTGTGGTTATTTTTACCCCTAATCTGGCACTATTGTGATATTAAAATCAAAGGCTGGTTGTGAATAGCTGAAAATTCCATAAACAAAGTTAAAAGGCAGATAACAGACCAGGAGAAAATATTTGCAAGATTCAGTTAAAAAGTCAACCATTTTTGCCAGCTTAAGGGAGTTTTATTCTTATATGCTTACTCTTCATATTTCCTCCTCCCAGCAATCTCAAGTCTGTACAATCCCAAAGTCTTGCATTATTATCTAGTACCACTGGGAGTTTTCAGAAGCAAAGATTCAGTCATTGAGGGTGATCCTACTTTAATGATCCACACATTCACTGATGATAGAAAGCATTCACTGATGACAGAAGGGTTCCAGTACCAATCTAACGCTCTCAGTAGGTTGCATAGATGAGAAAAAGCTAATAAATGTAAGATGTTCTCTTAAGAATCAGTTTTATCAGCGTGGTGGTGGCAGAAGCAGTGGAGTGGCTTACAGTGTTATAATCCTCAGGGTTATAACAAAGGAAAGATGGAGAGAGTCTGTTTGACTCCTTACCTTGGTGGGTGATCATCAGTGGATAACAAATGAGCAATTTGGCAAACAGGAAACAAACGAATCTCAAGAAACATGTCTGAACTTGGAAATTCAAGGAATCTGGCCTAGAGTCAGGAGATGTTCATGGGTAACATGCGAAGGATACCGGGCTTCTTTGATGGACGAGTGTAAGAAGACCCATAGCTCTTCTTGTATCTATATACCTGCCCTGGCTTGGGTACCTGAAAGCATTATGATTTTTCTGGCAGTAGTGTTTATCTTTTTCTGCTCAAACATGGTTCTCCCTTAAAGATCCTCCACATCTATTTTTTCTCTCCCATTTCTCTTTCTCCCCCACTCTCTTTTTAATCTATCATAGTTTATTTTTAATTTAATCTCCCACTTCTCTTCCCCATTATTCCTTTCCTTTCCTTTCTTTTTCTTAAATGAACATGATATGGAACAAAGGTGAGTGATTTACAATATTTGTTATATTTATGTTTTAAAAGTTTCATAATTTCTATACATTGTAATTTATCTAAAACTACAAATCACATAATTGAAATCACTGAAAAATTGCTGTATTGGGGTAATATTTATTTTTATTATAAGTCAGTGTTCCTTGTTAGGAAAAAATAAAACAGAGATATTCTGCTGAAATCTAAAGAACAGATGTGCTGTAATACCACTGTTGTTGCTGTTGAGTCGCTAAGTTATGTCTGACTCTTTTGCAGCTCCATGAACTGTAGCTTACCAGGCTCCTCTGTCCATGGGATTTCCCAGGCAAGAAGACTGGAGTGTGTTGCCATTTCCTACTCCAGGGGATCTTCCCGAGCCAGATGGAACCTGCTTGTTCTGCTTTGGCAGGTGGATTCTTTACCACTGAGTCACCAGGAAAACCCTGTGATACCATATAGCAGTAATAAAAACTCAGACTAACATTATCTCCTATTTAGAGTGGATGTTTTTAGTTGACTGGAGTGTGTTGCCATTTCCTACTCCAGGGGATCTTCCCGAGCCAGATGGAACCTGCTTGTTCTGCTTTGGCAGGTGGATTCTTTACCACTGAGTCACCAGGAAAACCCTGTGATACCATATAGCAGTAATAAAAACTCAGACTAACATTATCTCCTATTTAGAGTGGATATTTTTAGTCATTGTCAGGTTAGTAGGTGAATGATAACATTGATTGATGAATCCTGAAAAGAAACAAGTTGACCAAGAATTGTTAGGAAATTAATAGTACTGCATACCTAAAGAAGTGCTGGACTTAAGGTTTTGCATGGATAATCCTCATTAAATCCTCATAATAGTCTTAGAAGAGAAGAACTGGCGTGCTACAACTTTATCAGCTGTTAAACTGAAGTTTAAAAAGGTCAAATTAATTGCTTTCTAAAGAGGCAATTGAAGAGCTGGGATTCAAACGCAGGTAGTCTTACTCCAGAACTAAAACTGAACTTTGCTAACTTGGCTCAACCATCTCTTATTATTCCTACATCTATAATGTAGCATCAACTCTGCAAAATAGTGACTGTTAGTAATTCACAGACAAAAATATTTCAACTTAAAAATTAAATGGCACTTTCTTTGGATAACTATAGTTATGACTAAACAATCCTTCTCTATTCACTTTATTTTATTGGCAATGAATAACATCTTTGTTCACAGATAAGAATATTGTAAAACAAAAGACATATTATCATGTTGAGGTATGGCAAAACCAATACAATATTGTAAAGTAATTAACCTCCAATTAAAATAAATAAATTTATATTTAAAAATTAAAAATAGTTTAAGAATAAATAAAATTATTGAAAGCAATGCAATGTTAAATTTGATTTTATATCATCATATTTCCTTGGAATTTTCTAAAAGATACAAAGTGGTTGTAAATCTTTTTTTAAAAACATATTCATAGTGAGTATAGCATATATTTCCAGTAAGCAGAATCTGGTCTTGGTAATATACTTGCTCATTTATTTTTTATTGTCCTACTTTTAGCATAAGGTGTGCTGTTAGTTTACATGATTGGTAAATTGTCAGGAAGGAGCCAGTTTTCATTCAGAACTTGCCAAATCATCAAATTGGCAATGGGATTTTCAGGTTTCTGAAAGCTTCAGTACTTTGAGAATTGGCTACTATCCAAAGCCCCTGCAGAGGTTGAATTAGAATAACCCATATGCCTGAGGGCTTTGGTAAATTGTCAGGAAGGAGCCAGTTTTCATTCAGAACTTGCCAAATCATCAAATTGGCAATGGGATTTTCAGGTTTCTGAAAGCTTCAGTACTTTGAGAATTGGCTACTATCCAAAGCCCCTGCAGAGGCTGAATTAGAATAACCCATATGCCTGAGGGCTTCCTTGGTAACTCAGACAGTAAAGAATCTGCCTGCAACGCAGGAGACCTGGGTTTGATCCCTGGTTTGGGAAGATCCCCTAGAAAAGAAAATAGCAATCCACTCCAGTATATTGCCTGGAGAATTCCATAGACAAAGGAGCCTGGTGGGCTACAGTCCAAGGGGTCACAAAGAGTTGGACACAACTGAGAAACTCACACACACACATCTGAAAAGAAACATAGATTCTCTTGTGGAACAATCTTATGAGCCTGCAGGGGTAGGATGTCTTTAATCTTTTACTCCTGGTCAGCAGGTACGCTGGTCTGGGATGGCTTATGCTGCTAAAAGATTTGGGGCATTCACTGCCATTCTGTTTGGGGTTTTTTCTCATCTCTAGACACCATCTTCTTTTCTGTGGTTTTCACATACCCACCATAATGTGGAAGAAGTATCAAGAGGTAAAGGGAAATCATTAGATTCTAGGTAAGGTTATCTTGATTCTGATTCCTATCAGGAATTTACTAACATTGAGGAGCTGGTCCTATGGTTTCTTTGATTTCTGATTCTCGGGTATCATATTTATAAAATATTTCTTGTAGGTAGAGCAAAAGTAAATTATATATGCCTCACTATGAATCCTTCCCATAACTTAAAAATATCTGAGACATATAATAAAAAATAAACACATAATAGTTCAGACTAGCAATTGAAAATACATCTTACAAAAATGGAATGGTTCCTAGGATGGTGCATATGGCTATAGAGTAAAAGAAAAGGAAAAGATCACAGAGGAATATTTTGCAAAACTGTACATTTTTACAAGTGGGTGGGAAAAGTGGTTTGAAGTAGATGAATCATTCCCTGTTTTTCTCCCCAAATATATGGTTTGAAAGAAACAATTTGAGCTTAAAATAAAGACTGTGTATGTAGCTTTGTCCCACATTCAATAGGAGGACATTGACAGGCAATGACAGACTTTTTGGGGTCTATCTGATTGGATTCTGTCAGTTTGCCCATCTGAGAAAAATGGTGCTAACAGGCCTGTATATGTGCTTGATCTTTTACCTCATTTCAAATTACTGATTGAAATTTGGTTTTATCCATCAATCTCCAATTATTTGGGTTAGCCCCAGTCAGCAGCTTGAGGCAAAATAATACATCACTAAATAGATGGGGAAACAGTGGAAACCATGTCAGTCTTTGTTTTTCTGGGCTCCAAAATCACTGCAGATGGTAACTGCAGCCATGAAATTAAAAGACGCTTACTCCTTGGAAGGAAAGTTATGACCAACCTAGATAGTATATTCAAAAGCAGAGACATTGCTTTGCCAACAAAGGTCCTTCTAGTCAAGGCTATGGTTTTTCCAGTAGTCATGTATGGATGTGAGAGTTGGACTGTGAAGAAAGCTGAGCACCGAAGAACTGATGCTTTTGAACTGTGGTGTTGGAGAAGACTCTTGAGAGTCCCTTGGATTGCAAGGAGATCCAGCCAGTCCATTCTAAAGGAGATCAGTCCTGGGTGTTCTTTGGAAGGAATGATGCTAAAGCTGAAACTCCAGTACTTTGGCCACCTCATGTGAAGAGTTGGCTCATTGGAAAAGACTCTGATGCTGGGAGGGACTGGGGGCAGGAGTAGAGGGGGATGACAGAGGATGAGATGGCTGAATGGCACCACTGACTCGATGGACGTGAGTTTCAGTGAACTCCGGGTGTTGGTGATGGACAGGGAGGCCTGGCGTGCTGCGGTTCATGGGGTTGCAAAGAGTTGGACACAACTGAGCAACTGAATTGAACTGAACTGAACTGAAAGTGTTAGCGAAAAGATAATACCAGGCATATCTTAGCAGATGATTTTTAAATGTTGAATGAATAAAGGATTTAATCTAGTTTATTAGATTAAATGAAGACTATAGAATATGGCTTTTTATAAAACATCTTTCTAGCAGTGACTTTTCTTAAGGTAAGACAAGGTATACTGAAAAATGCTATTCCTTCTAAAATGAACTTCTAGCCTTTTCCCCTTCTATTTTTTTTAAAAGATAAACAATTATTTATTTGCCCACTTTTCTTCCATATTTTCTCATAGAAGAAGGAAGCAAAACATGTTAACACTGAACTCTGATGCACTATTAAATAACTCTTCACATCTAAATGTGCCCCCAAGGTTTTGATCTTATATTATTATATTTGTGCATTTATTTTTGATGAAAACATGATTTCAGAGTACAAAGCACTTTCTTAATGAGCTCAGAATATCAATATATTAAAATTACAGAAGTAATTTCTGCCTATATACTATGATACTTTAGTAAGGGGAAAAATCACAATCTAACCACTGAAGTATTAAAATCATAAGTTGTTTTTCATGTTTCTAGGTTTATCTAAGACTCCCTGGAATTTACACTATTGTAGTTCACTTATGGCATAAGACTATTTCATTAGTTATGTGTTCTAACAAAAATAAATAGGTAAATGATTACATCCTGTGCTTTATGTGACAAGCCAGAGTTTATATTTTTCTTTTCTGATTGGAGCATAACCAGGCTAGAAAAACATTATTAAGCATAATAATTTACAATAATCATGCAAGAAAGAATAATCTTATACAGAGTGAAATAGATTCTGTAGATATTAATCTTGAAGCCAGTCTGGTCAATGTGACCACTGTCACTTTCCCTTATTTCTTGGGCCACCAGCAAACTGGACACTGTGGGCTGAACAGAGAGAAACTCATGGGAAAGGGGTGAAGAAAGGGGATGTTGACCAGCTGGACCCAGCTCCCTGATGATGCTGGTGAGGGGCGGATCTGTGTTATGAGGAATCATTATGCTACTTTAAGTAACATAACAGTTTTTATTTGATCAATCTCACGCAAACATGGAGTAACACCACAGAGAGGCTATGAAGATGAAAGGGATTTATTATGCTCACAGGTGCCAGAAGAGGGAGACGGATGGTGTCACATAGGGAGACACATGGAAGGAGCTCCCTGAGAGCTGAGGNGGTGATGGACAGGGAGGCCTGGCGTGCTGCGGTTCATGGGGTTGCAAAGAGTTGGACACAACTGAGCAACTGAATTGAACTGAACTGAACTGAAAGTGTTAGCGAAAAGATAATACCAGGCATATCTTAGCAGATGATTTTTAAATGTTGAATGAATAAAGGATTTAATCTAGTTTATTAGATTAAATGAAGACTATAGAATATGGCTTTTTATAAAACATCTTTCTAGCAGTGACTTTTCTTAAGGTAAGACAAGGTATACTGAAAAATGCTATTCCTTCTAAAATGAACTTCTAGCCTTTTCCCCTTCTATTTTTTTTAAAAGATAAACAATTATTTATTTGCCCACTTTTCTTCCATATTTTCTCATAGAAGAAGGAAGCAAAACATGTTAACACTGAACTCTGATGCACTATTAAATAACTCTTCACATCTAAATGTGCCCCCAAGGTTTTGATCTTATATTATTATATTTGTGCATTTATTTTTGATGAAAACATGATTTCAGAGTACAAAGCACTTTCTTAATGAGCTCAGAATATCAATATATTAAAATTACAGAAGTAATTTCTGCCTATATACTATGATACTTTAGTAAGGGGAAAAATCACAATCTAACCACTGAAGTATTAAAATCATAAGTTGTTTTTCATGTTTCTAGGTTTATCTAAGACTCCCTGGAATTTACACTATTGTAGTTCACTTATGGCATAAGACTATTTCATTAGTTATGTGTTCTAACAAAAATAAATAGGTAAATGATTACATCCTGTGCTTTATGTGACAAGCCAGAGTTTATATTTTTCTTTTCTGATTGGAGCATAACCAGGCTAGAAAAACATTATTAAGCATAATAATTTACAATAATCATGCAAGAAAGAATAATCTTATACAGAGTGAAATAGATTCTGTAGATATTAATCTTGAAGCCAGTCTGGTCAATGTGACCACTGTCACTTTCCCTTATTTCTTGGGCCACCAGCAAACTGGACACTGTGGGCTGAACAGAGAGAAACTCATGGGAAAGGGGTGAAGAAAGGGGATGTTGACCAGCTGGACCCAGCTCCCTGATGATGCTGGTGAGGGGGGGATGTGTGTTATGAGGAATCATTATGCTACTTTAAGTAACATAACAGTTTTTATTTGATCAATCTCACACAAACATGGAGTAACACCACAGAGAGGCTATGAAAATGAAAGGGATTTATTATGCTCACAGGTGCCAGAAGAGGGAGACGTATGGTGTCACATAGGGAGACACATGGAAGGAGCTCCCTGAGAGCTGAGAGAGAGTGGGGACCCCTTGGCAAGTACTGTAAAGGAGGGCTGGGTCAGGGTGGGGAGTACAAGCTAAAGCAGTGAAGGAATTTCATTGTGTGATTGGATGTCACTGGGTCATAGTCAGGGGAGGGCATGAAGGGGGACTTGTGGCAGGGACCAGCCTTATCACACTGGTGGACCTAGTCACCTGGATGGGTGCTTATAGCCTGTTTGTGGAGATATTGGAGCATGAGGAAAATATGAAGTTTTGAAAATTTACAATCTAGCTTTTTTAGACTTTATTCTCTGATCTTAAGAAAAAGGCCCCAGTGCCTGTGAAAAATGGATGATAATTTCCCACCGAAAGTAGTTCTGTACAGGGTGATATAAGCCATTTGAGTTTGGAGAACAGAATGTTCTGCCTGTAGCTCTGATCATCAAGTGTGACTGATGAATAAACTGTAGGATTTATTATCATAATAGAAAGACCCTCCCATATTTCTGATATTGAAGATACTGTAAAAATTAAAAATTTTGAGTGAGATAAGAATTTATTGGGAGATAATTTTCTATATAGGGGAATGGAACGTTGAACCCAGGAAGGATAACTGAGATCTAGCATAACAATACATCTCCTCCTTTTGCAAATGAGATAATTTATTTTTTTTCCAGTAGCCATGTATGGATGTGAGAGTTGAACCAAAAAGAAGGCTGAGTGCTGAAGTATTGATGCTTTCAAATTGTGGTGCTCTCAAAAGACTCTTGAGAGTCCTTTGAACAGCAAGGAGATCAAACCAGTCAATCCTATATGAAATCAAACCTAAATATTCACTGGAAGGACTGATGCTGAAGCTGAGGTTCCAATACATTGGCCACATGATGCAAAGAATTGACTCATTTCTAAAGACCCTGATGCTGGGAAAGACTGAAGGTGGGAGGAGAAGGGGAGGACAGGATGAGATGGTTGGATGGCACCAACTCAATGGACAGGAGCTTGAATAGGCTCCTGGAGTTGGTGATGCACAGGGAAGCCTGGCGTGCTGCAGTCCATGAGGTGGCAAAGAGTCAGACACGACTTAGTGACTAAACAATAACAATGTTTAGAGAAAGGGGCTATGACCTATTTAGTCTCATCAGTAAGTCAGTCACTCAGTCATGTCCTACTCTTTGCAACCCTATGGACTGCAGCATACCAGGCTTCCCTGTCCATCACCAACTTCTGGAGTTTACTCAAACTCATGTCCATCAAGTCAGTGATGCCATCCAACCATCTCATCCTCTGTTGCTCCATTCTCCTCCCACCTTCAATATTTCCCAACATCAGGGTCTTTTCCAATGAGTCAGTTCTTTGCATCAAGTGGCCAGAGTATTGGAGTTTCAGCATCAGCATTGGTCCTTCCAGTGAATATTCAGGACTGATTTCCTTTAGGATTGACTGGCTGGATCTCCTTGCAGTCCAAGGGACTCTCAAGAGTCTTCTCCAACACCACAATCAAAAGCATCAGTTTCTTTGGTGCTCAGCTTTCTTTACAGTCCAACTCTCACATCCATACGTGACTACTGGAAAAACCATAGCTTTGACTAACAGACCTTTGCTGACAAACTAATGTCTCTGTTTTTTAATATGCTGTCTAGGTTGGACATAGCTTTTCTTCCAAGGAAGAAGCGTCTTTTAATTTCATAGCTGCAGTCACCATCAGCAGTGGTTTTGGAGCCCCCCCCCCCAAAGAAAGTCTCACACTGATTCCATTATTTCCCCAAATATTTGTGATAAAGTGATGGGACCAGATGGCATGATCTTAGTTTTCTGACTGTTGATTTTTAAGCCAAATTTTTCACTCTCCTCTTTCACTTTCATCAAGAAGCTCTTTAGTTCTTCTTCACTTTCTGCCATAAAGGTGGTTTCATCTGCATATGTGTTGTTATTGATATTTCTCCTGGCAATCTTGATTCCAGGTTGTGCTTCACCACTCTGGCATTTTGCATGATGTACTCTGCATATAAGTTAAATAAGCAGGATGACAGATATACAGCCTTGACTCTTTTCCCAATTTGGAATCCAAGAATACACAGAAGAATTATACAAAAAAAGATCTTCACAACCCAGATAATCATGTTGGTATGATCACTTAGAGCCAGACATCCTGAAATGCAAAGTCAAGTGGGCCTTAGGAAGCATCACTATAAACAAAACTAGTGAAGGTGATGGATTTCCCACTGAGCTATTTCAAATCCTAAAATATTATGCTGTGAAAGATCTGCAGTCAATATGCCAGCAAATTTGGAAAACTCAGGATTGGAAAAGGTCAGTTTTCACTCCAATCCCAGAGAAACACAATGCCAAAGAATGTTCAAACTACTGCACAGTTGCTATCATCTCACACACTAGTAAATTAATGCTCAAAATTCTCCAAGCCAGGCTTCAACAGTACATGAATCATGAACTTCCAGATGTTCAAGCTGGATTTAGAAAAGGCAGAGGAACCAAAGATCAAATTGCCAACATCTGTTGGATCATGGAAAAAACAAAAGAGTTCCAGAAAAACATTTACTTCTGCTTTATTGACTCTGTCAAAGCCTTTGACTGTGTGGATTACAATAAACTGTGGAAAATTCTTCAAAAGATGGGAATACCAGATGACCTGACCTGCCTCTTGAGAAACCTGTATGCAGGTCAGGAAGCTACAGTTAGAACTGGTCGTAGAACCATAGACTGGTTCCAAATTGGGAAAGGAGTACGTGAAGGCTGTATATTGTCATCCTGCTTATTTAACTTATAGGCAGAGTATGTCATAAGAAATGCTGGGCTGGATGAAGCACAAGCTGGAATCAAGACTGTCAGGAGAAATATCAGTAACCTCAGATATGCAGATGACACCACCCTTATGGCAGAAAGTGAGGAAGAACTAAAGAGCCTCTTGACGAAAGTGAAAGAGGAGAGTGAAAAAGTTGGCTTAAACCTCAACATTCAGAAAACAAAGATCATGGCATCTGCTCCCATCACTTCATCACAAATAGATGGGGAAATAATGGAAACAGTGTCAGACTTTATTTTTTGGGGCTCCAAAATCAGTGCAGATTGTGACTGCAGCTATGAAATTAAAAGACGCTTCCTCCTTGGAAGAAAAGTTATGACCGATCTAGACAGTGTATTAAAAAGCAGAGACATTACTTTGTTAACAAAGGTCCATCTACTCAAAGCTATTGTTTTTTCAGTAGTTATCTATAGATATGAGAGTTGGACTATAAAAAAAGTTGAGCCTGGAAGAATTGATCTTTTTGACCTCTGATGTTGGAGAAGACTCAACTGCATGGAGAATCAACTAGTCCATCCTAAAGGAAATCAGTAATGCATATTCATTGGAAGGACTGATGCTGAAGCTGAAACTCCAGTACTTTGGCCACCTGATGTGAAGAATTGACTCATTTGAAAAGACCCTTAGCTGGGAAAGATTGAAGGTGGGAGAAGGGGAAGACAGAGGATGAAATGGTTGGATGGCATCACTGACTGGACGGACATGAGTTTGAGTAAACTCTAGAAGTTGGTGATGGAAAGGGAGGCTTGCTGTGCTGCAGCCCATGGGGTCACAAAGAGTGGGACATGACTCAGTGACTGAACTGAACTGTTGTTCCATGTCCAGTTCTAACTGTTGCTTCCTGACCTGCATACAGATTTCTCAAGAGGCAGTTCAGGTGGTCTGGTATTCCCATCTCTTTAAGAATTTTCCAGTTTGCCGTGATCCACACAGTCAAAGGCTTTGGCATGGTCAGTAAAGCAGAAATAGATGTTTTTCTGGAACTCTTATGCTTTTTCGATGATCCAACAGATGTTCATAGCAAGTTGTTATCTTGTCAGGACTAGAATGGAACTTTTCTAGTGGCTTTTTTTTTTTAACCACTTATCCATTGTATTTTGATTTTTTATTTTTAGTTTGAGCAAAATAACATGATGGTGAATTGTTCTTCTATTTAAAGTATTCTTTATGTATTTACTCTAAGATGTATACAAGTTTATGGTAAAGTTAGACACTAAAGACTGAGTCTGCATTTTTTCCCCCAAGAAATAATAAAACCTGAAGATGTATTCCCTAGAGACCCTGCCTGCTGATAAAAGGCCCACAGCAACCAAAAGTGTCTTTAATTTCTTAGAGTCCTAAATTGCACATTAGCTTAGATAATCTCAAACTTGGTAGCACTTTTAAAAAGTTTTCTCGTTTTTATTTTTGGTCTTTATCCCTAAAGAAAGAACAGATGCAGGACATGTTCAGGGTGATAACAGGAGATTGGGCACTATGTCTTTTTACCATTTTAATCCTCAGATATTCTTAAATTTAACAATTTTATTTATGTACGAATAAAAACAGGTAAGTTGCAATTTCCCTAATTTTGCTGATAAGTAATATGCCAAAAAATGAGTTAAGTTACCCTAACTAAATAGTAGTTCTGGAGTTCAAATTCAGGTGTGTGGGCTCTAGAGATTGCACTTTCAAGTTCTACACTAAGTGCTGCATAAAAGGCCAAACCTACTGAAAGGTCAAAGCTATGTTTTTAGTGGTAGTTTTCAATCTTCTGGATTTTATTCTAATTGGCATGGTTTCTGTACCCCCACATCTCTCTCTTTGCCAACTCTAAAGACCTATTTTAATAACACTTGTCTTCTAGAAATAATTCCCAGACCCAGTGTTTGTCTTGTGTAGCCCTGGTAGCTTGGCATCTGCTAAGCATACACAGTATTTCCACTATAAACTTTATATTTGAATTCCAGACATCATACTCCTACCTTCTGCATTATGTTTCTTTACATTCTGTGCTCTTCTGCCTCAGTACCTCATCCTTTTATCTTAGATCACTGCTCCAAATGTCTACTTGGATAGTTTTTATCTTTAGACTTTACTGAATCCCCTTGGACATTAACTTATACTTATCTCATTGGATTTCCACTTTTAGTTGAAACCAACCCTGAGATCTCACACATATGTCCTCTGCCCTGTAGTGTCCATTATTTGGTCCATAACTTTTCTAACTAGTGAGTTTACAGATGTAAGAGCAAATCAATCCTAGATATTTATTGGAAGGATTGATGCTGAAGCTGAAGCTCCAATACTTTGGCCACGTGATGTGAACAGCTGATTCATTAGAAAAGACCCTGATGCTGGAAAAGATTGAAGGCGGGAGAAGAAGCGGACGACAGAGGATGAGTTGGTTGGATGAGATCAACAATTCAATGGACATGAGTTTGAGCAAACTCTGGAAGATGGTGAAGGACAGGAAAGCCCAGTGTGCTGCAGTCCATGGGTTCACAAAGAGTGACTGGAAATCAAGAAAACAGCATCCTCTCTTACTAGTTTCAATTTCAGAAAATACTAAAAAGTATACTCAGAAAGCTGAATGGTGAAATGTTATACCCCAAATGGATCTATTACATATTTTTAAAGAGATGAAATGTAAGTACTATATAGTCAGATAAAATATTGAAAAAAGCCAAACTCATATTAGAAAAATTAAGAAAGTTTTGATCTGTAGTTCCAAGTCAAAGTTTGCTTTTCTAAGAAACAAACCAATAGCAAACTAAACAGATGTGGAGACAAAATTATTCAGTTTCTAGTGCTGACTATTGTTTGTTGCACCTAATCCATCAAGAACAAATCTCTGAGTGTGAAAGGACCAGAACTGAGCTCAGGCATTGATAAGCAGAGTTACATTTTGTTCCACCTTAAGAGCTTTTAAGAATAATAATGGCTGAGCCTCACTTCCAAAGACCCTGATTTAATACATCTGAGATGAGACACAGACACTGGTATTTTATTTAAAAGANTTGATCTTTTTGACCTCTGATGTTGGAGAAGACTCAACTGCATGGAGAATCAACTAGTCCATCCTAAAGGAAATCAGTAATGCATATTCATTGGAAGGACTGATGCTGAAGCTGAAACTCCAGTACTTTGGCCACCTGATGTGAAGAATTGACTCATTTGAAAAGACCCTTAGCTGGGAAAGATTGAAGGTGGGAGAAGGTGAAGACAGAGGATGAAATGGTTGGATGGCATCACTGACTGGACGGACATGAGTTTGAGTAAACTCTAGAAGTTGGTGATGGAAAGGGAGGCTTGCTGTGCTGCAGCCCATGGGGTCACAAAGAGTGGGACATGACTCAGTGACTGAACTGAACTGTTGTTCCATGTCCAGTTCTAACTGTTGCTTCCTGACCTGCATACAGATTTCTCAAGAGGCAGTTCAGGTGGTCTGGTATTCCCATCTCTCTAAGAATTTTCCAGTTTGCCATGATCCACACAGTCAAAGGCTTTGGCATGGTCAGTAAAGCAGAAATAGATGTTTTTCTGGAACTCTTATGCTTTTTCGATGATCCAACAGACGTTCATAGCAGGTTGTTATCCTGTCAGGACTAGAATGGAACTTTTCTAGTGGCTTTTTTTTTTTTAACCACTTATCCATTGTATTTTGATTTTTTTATTTTTAGTTTGAGCAAAATAACATGATGGTGAATTGTTCTTCTATTTAAAGTATTCTTTATGTATTTACTCTAAGATGTATACAAGTTTATGGTAAAGTTAGACACTAAAGACTGAGTCTGCATTTTTTCCCCCAAGAAATAATAAAACCTGAAGATGTATTCCCTAGAGACCCTGCCTGCTGATAAAAGGCCCACAGCAACCAAAAGTGTCTTTAATTTCTTAGAGTCCTAAATTGCACATTAGCTTAGATAATCTCAAACTTGGTAGCACTTTTAAAAAGTTTTCTCGTTTTTATTTTTGGTCTTTATCCCTAAAGAAAGAACAGATGCAGTACATGTTCAGGGTGATAACAGGAGATTGGGCACTATGTCTTTTTACCATTTTAATCCTCAGATATTCTTAAATTTAACAATTTTATTTATGTACGAATAAAAACAGGTAAGTTGCAATTTCCCTAATTTTGCTGATAAGTAATATGCCAAAAAATGAGTTAAGTTACCCTAACTAAATAGTAGTTCTGGAGTTCAAATTCAGGTGTGTGGGCTCTAGAGATTGCACTTTCAAGTTCTACACTAAGTGCTGCATAAAAGGCCAAACCTACTGAAAGGTCAAAGCTATGTTTTTAGTGGTAGTTTTCAATCTTCTGGATTTTATTCTAATTGGCATGGTTTCTGTACCCCCACATCTCTCTCTTTGCCAACTCTAAAGACCTATTTTAATAACACTTGTCTTCTAGAAATAATTCCCAGACCCAGTGTTTGTCTTGTGTAGCCCTGGTAGCTTGGCATCTGCTAAGCATACACAGTATTTCCACTATAAACTTTATATTTGAATTCCAGACATCATACTCCTACCTTCTGCATTATGTTTCTTTACATTCTGTGCTCTTCTGCCTCAGTACCTCATCCTTTTATCTTAGATCACTGCTCCAAATGTCTACTTGGATAGTTTTTATCTTTAGACTTTACTGAATCCCCTTGGACATTAACTTATACTTATCTCATTGGATTTCCACTTTTAGTTGAAACCAACCCTGAGATCTCACACATATGTCCTCTGCCCTGTAGTGTCCATTATTTGGTCCATAACTTTTCTAACTAGTGAGTTTACAGATGTAAGAGCAAATCAATCCTAGATATTTATTGGAAGGATTGATGCTGAAGCTGAAGCTCCAATACTTTGGCCACGTGATGTGAACAGCTGATTCATTAGAAAAGACCCTGATGCTGGAAAAGATTGAAGGCGGGAGAAGAAGCAGATGACAGAGGATGAGTTGGTTGGATGAGATCAACAATTCAATGGACATGAGTTTGAGCAAACTCTGGAAGATGGTGAAGGACAGGAAAGCCCAGTGTGCTGCAGTCCATGGGTTCACAAAGAGTGACTGGAAATCAAGAAAACAGCATCCTCTCTTACTAGTTTCAATTTCAGAAAATACTAAAAAGTATACTCAGAAAGCTGAATGGTGAAATGTTATACCCCAAATGGATCTATTACATATTTTTAAAGAGATGAAATGTAAGTACTATATAGTCAGATAAAATATTGAAAAAAGCCAAACTCATATTAGAAAAATTAAGAAAGTTTTGATCTGTAGTTCCAAGTCAAAGTTTGCTTTTCTAAGAAACAAACCAATAGCAAACTAAACAGATGTGGAGACAAAATTATTCAGTTTCTAGTGCTGACTATTGTTTGTTGCACCTAATCCATCAAGAACAAATCTCTGAGTGTGAAAGGACCAGAACTGAGCTCAGGCATTGATAAGCAGAGTTACATTTTGTTCCACCTTAAGAGCTTTTAAGAATAATAATGGCTGAGCCTCACTTCCAAAGACCCTGATTTAATACATCTGAGATGAGACACAGACACTGGTATTTTATTTAAAAGATTCTAAGGTGAATGTGGGACTTCCCTGATAGCTCAGTTGGTAAAGAATCTGCCTGCAATGCAGGAAAGCCCGGTTTGATTCCTGAATTGGAAAGTTCCCTTGGAGAAGGGATAGGCTACCCACTTCAGTGTTCTTGGGCTTCCCTTGTGGTTCAGCTGGTCAAGAATCTGCCTACAATGCAGGAGACTTGGGTTTGATCCCTGGGTTGGGATCCCTGGAGAAGGAAGAGAAAGGCTACCCACTCCAGTATTCTGGCCTGGAGAAATTCATGAACTGTATAGTCCATAAGGTCACAAAGAGTCCGACATGACTAAGCGACTGTCACTTTATGGGGTAATATCAATAACCTCAGATATGCAGATGACACCACCCTTATGGAAGAAAGTGAAGAGGAACTAAAAAGCCTCTGGATGAAAGTGAAAGAGGAGAGTGAAAAAGTTGGCTTAAAGCACAACATTCAGAAAATGAAGATCATGGCATCTGGTCCCATCACTTCATGGGAAATAGATGGGGAAACAGTGAAAACAGTGTCAGACTTTATTTTTGGGGGCTCCAAAACCACTGAAGATGATGATTGCAGCCATGAAATTAAAAGACGCTTACTCCTTGGAAGAAAAGTTATGACCAACCTAGATAGCACATTCAAAAGCAGAGACATTACTTTGCCAACAAAGTTCTGTCTACTCAAGGCTATGGTTTTTCCAGTAGTCATGTATGGATGTGAGAGTTGGACTGTGAAGAAAGCTGAGTGCTGAAGAACTTATGCTTTTGAACTGTGGTGTTGGAGAAGACTCTTGAGAGTCCCTTGGACTGCAAGGAGATCCAACCAGTCCCTTCTGAAGGAGATCAGCCCTGGGTGTTCTTTGGAAATAATGATGCTAAAGCTGAAACTCCANTATGGTTTTTCCAGTAGTCATGTATGGATGTGAGAGTTGGACTGTGAAGAAAGCTGAGTGCTGAAGAACTTATGCTTTTGAACTGTGGTGTTGGAGAAGACTCTTGAGAGTCCCTTGGACTGCAAGGAGATCCAACCAGTCCATTCTGAAGGAGATCAGCCCTGGGTGTTCTTTGGAAAGAATGATGCTAAAGCTGAAACTCCAGTACTTTGGCCACCTCATGCGAAGAGTTGACTCATTGGAAAAGACTCTGATGGTGGGAGGGATTGGGGGCAGGAGGAGAAGGGGACGACCGAGGCTGAGATGGCTGGATGGCATCACTGACTCAATGGACGTGAGTTTGAGTGAACTCCGGGAGTTGGTGATGGACAGGGAGGCCTGGAGTGCTGCAATTCATGGGGTCGCAAAGAGTCAGACATGACTGAGCAACTGAACTGAACTAAACTGAAGGCAAATGTATTATTCAGCAAGGAATGAAAAGATGTAAGAACCCTTGGCAAAATAACTGAAAAAGTCCAATGTGTTTTGTTCCCCCTATCTTTTCATTCTCTCCATTCTAAGCATGTGGCAATCTCCTTACTGGGGTCTCAGAGTGCCAAGGGTTCCTGACTCCGTTCTTTCTATGTTTGGCCACTTTTCTCTTGGAGGCTTTCTCATGTCATGGACTTGCCTCTCTGCTCTTGTAAATGGCAGGAACTGCTTGCTGAACCAAGTTTTCTAAGAGGTGAATAGATAATTGGGATTTAACATGATGAGTAGTATTATAGAATATTTTTCTCTTCACCCTGAAGTGAAAAGCCTCTATCAAAATTGAGTAATTTAGAGACAAAAATGATTATCTAGTGCTCCTCTGTTCTTACATCATAACTGGCTTCTTCTCTGTCTGTTCAAAAATCTATCTCTGAAAGCTGGGAGTGAATGGGCTTATTTTTCCCAGAGTCCTCAACTGCTTCTACTGATACTAATAGCTGTGAAATAGCAGACATGTTCCCTGTGCAGTTGAAGCTTCTGTAGCTGGATTTATTAGGAAGGCATATAAAAATAACAACAACAACAATGAAACAATTCAACTATGATTTGGAAAAATACTGAATGGAAATACACTTATTGTCCATATAAATGTTTTCCCTTTTGTCAAAGAAAGCCAGAAAATGTTTACAATGTGTAGGGTATTGAATGAATTTTCAAAGTGTGTGCCACTAGATAAAAGGCTTATTTTTGGAGACCTTAAAGATTGATATTTTAGGTATTGTTTTATTCTGATCACACTTGGGTACCTAACAAATTATCTTAGAATTCCATAGAGGATCTCTGTTAAGAATCAGTGCTATTGAAGCATCTAAGAGAAAATAAAACCTGTGGGGAGGGTGTTTGCTGTTTGTTTTTAAGCAAATCGAGGTAATTTTGGCAAAGACTTAGTAGTCTAAGGATGAAAATGCGATAAGTAAGTATGTGTCTATGGTTCTGGGGGAAGATATTAGCTTTGTAAAGTAGCAATTATTTCAACATCAAACTCATAAGATATAATATTGACATTGTAAGAGATACTGTTAATATGTCATTTAACTAGGAAAATTAAAACCTGGCAAAACATAACTACAAAGAATAGATGCTAAAAGAAATAGACAGACACTCTACAGTTGAATAAAAGATACAAAGACCTGGGAATGCAAAGGCTTGGCATAAGCTGGCTGTGTGACCTTTAGCAAAATGACTTCTCTATACTCTATCTCGTTAAATGTGGCACTGGAAAAAAATCATGTGTTAAAAATTTAAAGGTCTCTCAGGAAATTTAACAAAATATAAAAAATACTTTGAAGAGCATAAGAAATTTTACAGCTTTCTTGTTAAACAGAAACTCAAATCTAAAGCTACAATACATGTAGAAAACTTTCATTTAGTGTAATCCATAATCAGAGATCATACCTTTTATCTCTTTTTATAATTAAACAAAAAAATAAAACATAACCAAAGGATTTCAACTCAAGATTAGGAAAAGATAACAAATATAGTAAGATGTAAAGAAATAATCTAGAAGAAGAACTCATGAAATAGAATTTTAAATACAGTGCAGCAACACAATAACTATCTCTCTCCCTAGTGGAATTTGTGGATAGAAAAATGGATTCTTTTAGGAATATCATACAGGAAAATCCATACAAATTTTGATCAAAGAGTAAAGGAAAAACCTTAATATTAGGAAGGAGAAAAGAGATATGACCCTAGATGTATAATAGAGTAACACAACAAAAAAGATAACAAATAAGTGTATAAATATAAAAAATGGAAGTAAATAAGTCCAACAACACATATTACAATTTATAAGACCTGGCCAGAACAATACTACAAGGGTAACCAGTAACTTTGATATCTATGGTAAGTCTCTTCCTGAAATAAAGAAGGGAAATACAGACAAATAGTTTCAAAGAATATGCTCACAGTTAGAAAGCATGCTAAATTATCCAAAAATGAATCATGTTCAGCTTTTCACACACACACACACACACACACACACACCCACACACACACCCTCCTGGGGCCGACAGTGCTGATTCTCTGACAAGTTCTCTGATCCTGTGGACTCCGGAAATAAATCCTGTAGTTGCCTAGGTTTGATGTTTCACTGACTCTACTACTTATCAGAAGTGCTGCTTTGAAGAAAATCTCAGAAATCATAATCACAGAACTAGGAAATAAGATTTCAGTCTTCTGGTACCCTATGTAAGAAGGCGTAGGTTATGGAATTAATGTATTAATGGATAATATGAATTTATTTACACTGTCAGTTTTCTTGATCTCACACGTGCAACCCTTGTGAATACCATGATAAACTTTGTGTACTTCCAGAATCACAGATTGAAAGATGAAGGAAAACAAGTAACAGAGAATTGACACCACTGGTAAATAGTACTTTCTTATAAAAGAATGCCCTGAAATCTTGCTGAGAGGAAGAATGACAAATTAGTGTATTTGCTCTTTCTTTGCTACTGTTCAAAACTGGACTCACCCTTTGAAGTAGCTTCCATTCAGATGTCAGCAGCAGCAAAATCCTCAAACTGCCATTGCCTTTGGTCACAGTCACATTTAGTTTCAAGGACACAGGGTGAGTGATGTGAAAAACAATTTCCCTGGGGCCTAAGCAGAGTGAGTTAGTATGAGATGTATGGGGTTGTATGGGGTTGTATGGGGTTGTATGGGGTGTTGTATGGGGTGTTCTGTGTTGGTGTGTGTGTGTTGCTCAGTTTAATCTGACTCTTTGTGACCCCATGGACTGTAGCTCACCAGTTTCCTCTCTTCATGGGATTCTCCAGCAAGAATACTGGAGTGGATTGCCATTCCCTTCTCCAGGGGGTCTTCCTGACCCAGGTATTGAACCCAGGTCTCCTGCATTGCAGGCAGATTCTTTACCATCTGAGCCACCAGGGAAGCCGCTCTGTGTGCTGGTGTGGCGTGCCAATCCCGAGTTAGAGTCATTCATGTTCTTCAGCAAATTTACTTCTAGTGTATTTTTAGTACATGGAACCCCTAAATTTCAAGGGTACAGAGAAGTGGCCCTTCATGCAAGTTCTAAGAGTTACACTTGTTTAATGTATATGATTTTGAGTCACTGAAAATGTCCAGTTGGACTATCCAGGAATCAGCTCAGTAAACATATGGATCTGGAACTGAAAAGAATTAGGAGTTGCAAATGGTTATTGGACTAAACCATCTTTCTAGCCAGTCAGCCGTTTGAAATTCTCATTAGCAAGTTCACTGACCAGAGATTCTCACAGAGTGGGAGAAGTAGAAATTGAATGAGCCATGACAGCTTAATATCAAGGCTTTGTTTTATTGCTGACTAAAACATTTCTCTGTCATTATGAAAATGGCAACCTAGTACAAGAGATAGGTATTTAGCACTGAAAAGGAGGAAAGTAAAATAAAGAGATAGTTTGGAATATTTAGGGAAGTTCTTCCTGAAAGAGTAATATGAAAACTAGTACTTAAAAATTTAGTAAAAATTTATCTAGATGAAAGGGGGGGTGACAGAAGACATTAAATTTGAGTTATTCAAGGGATAGAAAAAAGACATGGATAAATTGTAACGGTTAGAGTGTAAGTAGGTTTTAAATTGAATATCTTGTGACTTCTGGTAGGGATTTTAGAAACCATATTAAAGACGTTTGGAAGTTACCAAAGTATATTTGGGAATAAATTATCAGATTTGAATTTTAAAAATTTATACTAAAACTTATGTATTGAGAAAGGATAAGAGTTAAGAACTAAAAATGATTAGAATGTTACTGAAGTAGAGAGAATATCATGTTTTGGATAAAAGTGTTGATAGTAAGAAGAGAGATAAGAGAATAGATTGAACAAATTATTTATAAAATAGAATTGATAATACAATGATTGATTTAGAGGAAGATGTCAATATAGCGTCTGGGTTTTGGTGCAAGCTGTTCTGTTACTAAGTAAGAGAGAAGAAGGATAACTAATTTAGATGTGTTTGTGTAAGCGGAGATGCTTTTGAAACCTGAGGATGTCAGCAGGCATTTACACAAATGTTCTGGAGATGAAGAGAGAGAGGTCTTGACTAAAGACATAAATATACTGATCAAGAAAAAAATTGGTTAAGAGGAAGATGTTCAAGATGATGCTTGGTCAACTCAGGCTCTTACGTTCATTGTACTATGTAGTCAGAAAAGTGCTGGAATATTTTTTATATTTTGTCTAGTTCTCATACATCTAGCTAATCCATCTAACTCTGATTTATTTAATATGCTTTGTTTTTGTTAATAGTACCCATAAAACATCCTTAAAATAGAGTATCACATGCTCATGCCTCTTACAAACACACTTAACAGTTTAATCTGATCATTCTCTTTATTTTTACCTTGTCCTCCTGATTAGCACTAGCCATTATGTATTAGAAAGATAACCAAAATAATTAAAAGGCCAGTAGGAGTTAAAATGGGTTGATTTTAGTTTTATAGAAAATTAGCATTATTTAAAATTTCATTTATTTGACAAGATAGGCAAAAATAATACTGAACTTAGAAGGAAGAAATAATAAGATATGCATTCGTGAAACAAATAGATGACAGATTCAGCACTCAAAATCTAATGATTTGTTAAATGTGTTTTTAAAAAATATGCTTAGGTCTCTTGGAAAATTCTTTTTGCTATTTCTCTGTTTCACAAAAGGTAGTCATTTTGTATCTAATAAAGGGGAAAATCACACTGTTGTAAGACCCAGTGCTGTTATTATCTATTTTAAAATTACAGCCAAACTAGCTGAGAGATATTAAAAATAAATTATCAGCCTGCAATTGCCACAGGTAGATATTGTGCTGTCACCAAAAAATAATGGGTGAATGGCAGATGAAATGCGCAGTTGATGAGGTGCTATTTGTAACCCAGAACGTGGTTCCTGATAAATCATAAACTGTATAATTAAGACAACAGAAATATGCACATTGAGATATAGGCTTGTTTAATATTTATCTCATGAGGATAGATGTTGTTTAGTTTATCATGCCTTTACTAAATAATTAAACTTTTTCAGTTTTAAATAGTGCTCATATCGTTTAATGACAGCAATGGAGTATATGGTTCTGGATTCCACTTGTGAAAGCGGCTATAGGCTTGTGTGCAGAAAGTATTTGTTGAGGCTTTAGGCTCAGCCCGATTTCTCTGACATCCTCACCACCACAGTTCTTACCCTCCCATCCATGCATCGTTTTCCCATTTTTAGATTTCAGTTCTGCACCATGTAGGAGTAAACTTGGAAGGTTTTCAGCTGGTTTTTTTTTTTTTTTTAATCTCAAATTCTGATAGTATAATATCTCATTTTAGAAAAAGAAAATGGTTCCAGTTTTCAGCAAGCATTTAAACATTCCAGTTTACATGTCTTCCATTGTTATTAATGTAACAAGCATCAACAAAGCCAAGGCCCAACTATTCCAAGGGATTCACTGACAGGAGAGGAACGCCAATATGTTAATAATATGAGCACTTACAAATAATAGGTGGAAAAAGGCAGGTGAGCAAAATGACTGAGGAGCAGAGAGCACAGGATTTAGGAGATAAACTTCACAGAGGTGGTTGATCGTCACTGAGGGTTTTTTATCAGGGAGAGGTATTTTTAGGTAGAGAATACAGTGATATGGAGGTGCCAAGCAGTGGTATGTGTGAGGTTTGCAAGTAGCTCAGTAGGCCTAGTTGGCCAAGTTTGGGCAACTGACACAATATGAAGCTAGAGAGGTCATATGGGATAGACTATAAAAGCATTCTTATAAGGTGGTAAAGAATCTGCCTACAGTGTAGGAGACCAGTGTTCAGTCCCGGAGTTGGGAAGATTCCCTGGAGAAGGGAATGGCTATCCAGTCCAGTATTCTTGCCTGGAGAATTTCATGGACAGAGGAGCCTCATGGGCTATGGTCCACAGGGTCGCGAAGAGCTGGATATGACTGAACAGCTACCACTTTCTCTTTGACATGGAGAATGCAGAGAAGTCAATATTGCATATGTTATTTGATCATCAAAAATTAAGTTAATGTTTTGGGGAGATGTTTAAGTGAGTTTTGAGGAGGCTTTGTCACATACTGTTAAATCAAAAAAGTCTTCTTTTTCCATTTAAATTAATCAAACTGTGTATGTGTCTTTGTGTGAGTGTGTGTGTATGCAAGGAGATCCAACCAGTACATCCTAAAGGAAATCAGTCCTGGGTGTTCATTGGAAGGATTAATGTTGAAGCTGAAGCTCCAATATTTTGGCCACCTGATGTGAAGAGCTGACTCATTTGAAAAGACCCTGATGTTGGGAAAGATTGAAGGCAGAAGGAGAAGGGGACAACAGAGGATGAGATGGTTAGATGGTATCACCAACTCAATGGACATGAGTTTGGGTAAGCTCTGGGAGTTGGTGATGGACAGGGAGGCCTGGCGTGCTGTGGTTCATGGGGTTGCAAAGAGTCGGACACGACTGAATGACTGAACTGAACTGACTGATATCAGTTATGAAAGCCAAAATGAACTACATATCCACGTTTATTCATACTGCAACTTGAATGAAAGTATTCAAGGTAGAATGTTTCTTTGAAAAGAAAATCTTGACAATTTCCATGACCTTAAAGTGCATTTTATTTTCTGTTTTCTCAACTTAACTCTGAAATAGCTATTTGCTATGGTGATTGTTTTATAATCAGTTCAGTATTGCCCATTTACTACCACACAATCAATTGTTCCATGAATAACAAGAGAAGAAGGAAATTCCTCTTAATTTACATAAATACTACCTAATACTTACTAATATCTGATATTCAGTTCAGTTCAATTCAGTTCAGTCTCTCAGTTTTTGCAACCCCATGAATTGTAGCATGCCAGGCCTCCCTGTCCATCACCAACTCCCGGATTTCACCCAAACTCACGTCCATCGAGTCGGTGATGCCATCCAGCCATCTCATCCTCTGTTGTCCCCTTCTTTCTTGATTCCAGCTTGTGCTTCTTCCAGCCCAGCATTTCTCATGATGTACTCCACATATAAGTTAAATATGCAGGGTGACAATATACAGCCTTGATGTACTCCTTTTAGTATTAGTATACAACTATTATCTTCTTTTTAAAAAAGAAAACTAAATTGAACTAAATCTCTAAAAGATGTTGCTTAATTGTTTACTTCTTTCAAAATGGTTCTGAGGATGAAGACTTTACATCTAGCCACATATTTCTAGAAATATTGTACCATTTCATCACCAGCAAAATCCATTAACTTTTCTTGTTAACATTAACATTAATATTTCTTGGAAAATAAAACAGAATCTGGGTAATAAGCTCCAATACTCTGACTACCTGATGTGAAGAGTTGACTCATTGGAAAAAACCCTGATGTTGGGAAAGACTGAGGGCATGAGAAGAAGGGGACAACTGAGGATGAGATGGTTGGATGATATCACTGACTCAATGGATGTGAGTCTGAGCAAGCACCAGGAGACAGTGAAGGATAGGGAAGCCCGGTGTGCTTCAGTCCATGGGGTCACAAAGAGTTGCACACAACTTAGTGATTGAACAACAATAACAATGAAATGAAGTCTAACCTTTTTCTTCTCCTGTGTGCTTAGTCTAGTTTCACTTGCTCATAGGGTGCTATGTGTGCAGAGAGCTCACATTGGACCTTTCAAGCCAGAGTTCCTTTGTCAAAGAAACAGCTAACCTGATACCTCAGTGCAGACCATGTGCAGAAGCCACAAGCACAACAGAGCAATTCAAGCTGGTGGTGATGGGATGGGCTGTGCGCAGAGACGCGGCACCCGGCACGGTGCTCTGGAGCATGAACAGATAGCTGCATGGGCTTGGCGAGAACCCCCGCATCCCCACTGATGCGGTCCTTATAAAGCAGCCCTGACCATGGCCTATTGGGAGAATGTGTGCTGTGTGTGCTCTGGAGTTTGAGCTTGCACCTCCTGACTCTCTGATTAGAGATTAAATCTGTCCCTTGCTTCTGAACCCAGCTCAGCCTCCTTTTATAGATATAAGTAACACCAGGGAGAAGGATACTTGTTGCAGACCGACTTGGGAGGGTTGGCAGCAATTTCATACCATAAAAAAAGAATCGAGGGCCTCCCTACTGGCTCAGTGGTAAAGAATCTGCCTGCCAATGCAGGAGATGCCGGTTTGGCCCCTGGGTCAGGAAGATCCCCTGGAGAAGGAAATGGTAGTCCTCGCTAGTATTCTTTATTCTCGCCTGGGAAATTCCATGGACAGAAGAGCCAGGAGGTTTATAGTCTGGATAGCAAAAGAGTTGGACACAGTGACTAAACAACAACAGCATGGATATCTTGTTCTTTTATATGTACCACTTTATTATAACATCTATAAAGGAGCGCCACATCATTAATGTGTTAAGACTTTGCACTTTAGATTACTGTGGGGATAATTTTATAATCAGTTTAGAAATTTGGTCTCTTTAGAACATTTTAGCTTTTATAAACCAAACTTAGTTTTAAAATTCAGGAAGTGAATATATGTATATCAATATATTTCATAAAATTATACAAGTAAAGACAGATAATAATATATATCATTTTTAAGCCAAAAGTAGTTTTTCTTTCATTTTTAGTTATATCAAGTGTTAATTATTCTTTTGAATATATGCAAGATTATACAGAGAAAATTCAAATCATAACATTAAACATAAAAACCTGCTGGCTTTAGAATACATGAACATATCTTTCTCAATATACTAGTTTCATTATTTCTTGTGTGACCACATAAGGACAGAACTGGCTTTTTCTTTTAAGTGATACAATATTAAATTTCCAGTTTTCTAGGATCTTACCAAACTTAGGTTCCTCTGGCTTCTTGTTTAAACTCAAAGTTGAAAAATGAAATATTTTTGTAAAGAATGTTTTCAGTGTACTTTGTGTGCTTTTGAATTCTTCTCCAGGTCTGCAGACTACTAGTTATAACACAGCAGTTGTTTGCATTTAACAGGTAACAGCAGGTTGGCAAGAGCTTTGAGCAAAAGAAGAAAAAAAGAATTTTTATATTTAAATAGCCAAATAAAACAATAAAATGCACTAAGTAATTCTGTAGTGTAGATCTTGACATCAAACGATAGCTCTTTCTCTTTCGTTTCCATAAATATTCTTGGGATGTGGAGAATAAAAGAATTTAATCTTTTTCTTTTCAGCCTTTATTCTTTCCCTCAAATCTTTTTTTGTGACATCAAATGGTCTTTTAAGTGGGGTCCATAGTTATGTGTTGAAGAAACAGTCCAGTTTATGGCATGAATTCCACAAAGAATAATTTTATTTTCAATTATTTCATATATAGATGCCATATTTGAGAACAGGAGGTTTATTTATTACATCCTGTATATTATGGTTTTGAAGAACTCTTCCCCTAGGAAGCAAGTAATTATAGAAGTGAGTAATCTTTTATGTTTCTAGATAAGTTTAAGAGAAGCCACTAAATTATTTTGGAGTAAACAGGAAATGTACTTTCATATCTACAAATTTGGTTTCTCTCCTTCAAAACCAGTATCAGTGGGGAGAACACAAACTTTCTTGATAAAAATTAAATAAATTATACTCTAATACAATAATATTATTAAAAAACAGATACTTCTCGAATCTTGAAACTTATTCAATTTTTTAGGGATTAAAATTTTTTCTCTGCACAAAAACAGGTCCTATTTATATGGTTTCTATGGTTAAATATCTTCAATGCCTTCTTTTGGTCTTTCAGGCGAGGAGATGAAGAATAATGCTTATTTTAATCTTTCTTTTTCTATCTTATAGAATGTAACATTTATAAAAACCTAGTATATAGTAGATATAATTGTCTTATTAGCTTCCAAAATTTCTCAAACAAGTTATGGGTACTTTTGTGGTAAAAAGAGATTGAGAAAAGAGAGATAAGGAGAGAGACAGAAACAGAAAAAGGAAGATGCTATGCATCTGCAATTATAATTTCACATCTTAGTGAATTTCATCTTGTTGATACATGTGGATCTATTCCATTTGTGTCAAACTTCCATAATGTGTTTTAACCATTAATCTATTAATAGTCAACGAACAATTTTCTTTTCTGCCACAATTAAGAAATAGTGCAATGAATAGTCTACTGTTGGAATAAAGGCACACTTCTCGGTCTCCCACTCAAAATGTCTCCTGCTAGCCCCCATATCTTTACCAGTTTGTTTCCCTGTTAACTTATACACACCAAATGTTCTAGTTAAACTGATTTAATCACAAAATAATTGTTCACATTCTACACTCTCAGTTCATTGCTTGCACCAAATATTCACATTGATCTGGGATGGCCTCACATTTGTTTCTTCATTTACTTAATCTTGTGCATTTGTCAAGTTCTACCTCTCTTTCGACCAGCAGTGATTGCTTCCTCTTCTGAAACACATAGTTACCATGCATGGCTCAGTTACGCAAGATATGTTGTGTTAGTTTAAGTGTGTAAATGTATTATTTATTTCTTCCTAGCTATAGACACTTGAAAGACTTTCGATTATTCCTTGAGTTTCTAGCATAATTGCATATTTTCCTAATCATGGGAGACACTCTAAATAATAAAAACTTGAGAGTAATGATTCCTAGATTTCTTTCTTAGTCAGTAGCAGTGTTAGCATTCTTAGAAAGTGAACAACCCACAGGTATCAACAAATCAGAATTGAGGGCTGACTATTAAAGTGTCACTGGCTCGGTCATGTTTGACTCTTTGCGACCCCATGGACTGTATCCCACCAGGCTCCTCTGTCCATGGAATTTTCCAGGCAAGAAGACTGGAGTGGAGTGTCACTATCCTACTCCAGGGCATCCTCCCGACCCAGGGATCCACCCTGGTCTGCTGCATTGCGGGCAGACTCTTTTTTTTTTTTAATTTAAATTTATTTTAATTGGAGGCTAATTACTTTACAATAATGTACTGGTTTTGCCATACATCAACATAAATCCGCCATGGGTATAAACATGTCCCCCATCCTGAAACCCCTACCCACCTGCCTCCTTGTACCATCCCCCTGGGTCATCCCAGTGCACCAGCCCCAAGCATCCTGTATCCTGCATTTAACCTGGACTGGTGATTCACTTTTTATATGATATTATACATGTTTCAATGCCATTATCCCAAATCATCCCACCCTCTCCTTCTCCCACAGAGTCCAAAAGACTGTTCTATATATCTGTGTCTCTTTTGCTGTCTCACATACAGGGTTATCGTTACCATCTTTCTAAATTCCATATATGTGCATTAGTATACTGTATTGGTATTTTTCTTTCTGGCTTACTTCACTCTGTATAATCGGCTCCAGTTTCATCCACCTCATTAGAACTGATTCAAATGTATTCTTTTT